>LPNX010101552.1:1077363-1193424 GCA_001517045.1 Pseudotsuga menziesii | reverse complement strand
TTAATTAATTAGACACTTCAGAAAATTTGAAGTAATTGTTTATCTCAGTTTTTCTGATAAGTTATTTTGTAGCAGAATGATTTAGTGTGTATGGCTTAAATATTTCTTTTTAGATCCTACCCTTTATCTTTCTGTTCATTTTACATTAATTAATATTTAATATAATATTTAAAATCGCTCTCAGCTGAGATAGGATAGATAGGACAGTTAAGATAGTATAGTTATTATTATCATAGTATAGTTAAATTTAACAGTTGTTAAATTTGTGTAATTCTTAGAATAATTTTAAATAATCTTTATATTCAAAAAACTCTTCAAAAATCAAAGACTTTCCTTAAGAAATCAATTGTAGGATACCTTAGGTAGTTGAAAATAATTTTTTAGGGTCTATTTAGACAGAAATAGCATTAGGATAGATTTCTGTTGAATTTTAGTTTCTCCTTAAGAGAAAAATTCAGCTGGTAGCAGGACTATAACATGCGAGATTTTTCTACTCCAAACACATCGGACACTGCTTTAAGCTGATTGTGTGGGCATAATATCCTTGTTGGCCTAGGTCAGAAAATCAAGCCAACAGGTCCTAATGGTCCTAGTGGTCCTGAGGGGCCTGGTGGCTTCCCTCCTAATGGTCTTGGAGGATTTGGTGGCCCTCTTCCTAGTTGTTCTTGAGGCTCCAGAGGACTACCTCCCAGGGGTCTTGGAGAGTCTGGTGGTCCTCCTCTTGGTGGTCTAAGTGGTTCTGGTGGTCCCAGATGCCCTGGTGGTCCTCCTCTCAGAGGCCCCGATGGTCCTAACAGTCTTGATCCCAGAAATCAACCCCCCGTGAGCGGATCTTCTGGTGGTTCTTCATCACAAAAACCTATCTATCGGTCTACTTATAGTCCTATTGGTACTTATATGCCATATCAATATTACCAGTATGTGCAACCTAATCGTCAGTTACCTTTCCTAGAAACTTTGGACTTCCCTGATTTGTCCAAGTTAATTAATGATCCCATTCGACATAACCCCTCATGGCCTCCCATTTTGGTAAAGTTACCATCAGATATTCCAAAATTCGATGGGAAGCAGGGAGATGATTCAAAAAACCATGTCATGACATTCCATTTGTGGTGTTCTTCAAACTCCCTTATGGATGATTCAGTTTATTTAAGACTCTTTCAATGAACTTTGACCGATACAGCTGCGAAATGGTACATTGAACTTCGACAACATTCGTTTGTGGATTTTGGCTCGTTAGCAATCGTGTTTCTTACACACTTTCAGCTTCCTATCCGTTATGAAACAGGTAGTGATCTCTTAACTTCTCTACGACAAAACACCTCCAACCACATATCTGATCATATCCATGAGTGGAGAAGGTGGAGAAGACTTATTAAGGCTCCTATCCCGGATCAATTTTTAGCTGATTGGTTTACTAAATATTTGTTGCCTCCAATTTCCTAATATTTGGCTATGGGCAGTGTCGTTAATGAAGAGCAAGCCATTAGTTGAGCCCAATATTTGGACTTGGTCTATTCCCAGTCCGAGACTTTGTATGACTTGATCCCTCAAGCTCCTCACCCAAGCATCGATCCTGCAAAGCCACCAACAGAAACCCCTGTTGATGGGATTGTTAGTTGAATCTAGTCCTCTTTAGTAGAAAAACGTACCAAGCAGCCCCAGACTTCCACCCCCATTGCTTCAACTCCCAAGGTTTCCATCAAGGTCAATTCCATTTATAGTATTCAAATGCTCAGCAACAATAAAAAGAAACATAAAACTAAAAACAAAAAACCTGGAAACCAATAGGAGAATCCCAAACCAAACACCAACGACAACGATAAAGGGAAAAGAAAAGCAAAAAATCCATGTCTACTATGCAGAGGTGACCATTTCACAAAAGAGTGTCCTCGTCAAGATGAAATCACCCAATTTTTGAAAACTAATCCCGCACCCGCAGTTCTCATGGATCCTTTTCCCTCTCAACAACAACTAATAGACCACATGTCTAATCAGGGAAACTCTAGTTCTTCAGAGGAAATTCACATGATTTACTCAGATACTATTAGTTTGCAAACTCGAAGTCAGAGTTATGACAAAACAACAGATAACAAAGAAGACAATTCTTCTTCAGGACAAGCTCCCTCTACTGGTTCTCCCGAGTCCTCGTCTACTGTTCCTCTAACCATCGAGAAGCCTAATCTTGACATGGTTTTGCGTCCACCCAAGAGTACTCTTAGGAAAGCTATTTTTAACCCTAATTCCCGAGTTGCTCAATTTTACAATGTAGTTGAAGATCTCTCTCAGGAACCATGTGCAATGTCTACCTTGGAAGTACTCCAAAGTTGTCCTACACAATGCGAAAACTTGTTAATTGCGTTAGGAGCTTTAGACCCGAACAATACTAATTTGATTCATTTCAATGTCGAGAACTATAAGTCTAGACTACCTCACAAACTCACTTTCCAAATCATAATGAAAGTATTCGGAAATAAGGTCTTTAGAACTATCTTAGACAAAGGAGCTTCAACTTCAATTTTGTCCCTGTCTTTTTGGAATGCTATTGGCTCTCCCAAGCTTGTAACATCACCTACGACTCTAAAAGCCTTTGATGGACGAGGTTTCCAGCCCCATGGTCTCATACCAGCCCTTTCAGTCGAGCTTGGGGTAAAATATGTTTCTATTCAAGTGGAAGTAGTAGACGCCCCGTTAGATTACAACCTCCTTCTTGGAAGAAATTGGTTTTACACCATGACTACTGTCACTTCGACAGTATTTCGGACTGTCCAATTTGCGCATCTAGGGAGAATTGTCACCACTTACCACGTTGATTTCTTTATGCTAGATGTTACTACCTCTATGGATAATAACATCCCTATGTTGGGACAGTCCCCTCCTCCTTACCAGTCGATTGGGGTAGGCATGTTGAAGGATTTGTCCCTTACGGGGATTTTTCCGTCCACTCCTCCTAACAAAGACACATCAACAGTAAATATGATTTCATCATTTGATTATGATCCAAAGGGAAAACAAATTGTTGAGTCCACCTCGTTGAGTTTGCATGAAGAAATGTACAATGTTATTCAAACCCTTTTTGATGACCACACTAATGAATTTCATTTGATGGCTTCAGACCCTTACCACCTGCCCTACTGGTTAGAACCCTCTCTTCCTATTCTGGATTATCTCTCTAAGACTTTTCCCTTCAAATAGTCCATTATGGAGATCATGAGTAAGAATGAGCCTATCTGGGAGGATCATCATCATAGATCCTCGTTCCTCCCCAACACCAGTTCGGTAGACCATGATTTTGCATCCCTTTTTTCCATTGATATTGTCAACACACCTCAAACCCATATATTTTTGCAAGACACAGATTCCAAAGGAAGCCTATGAAACATTACTCAAACAAATCCAATTGACATATCAGCCAAGCTTGGTACCCTTGAGCATGTTCATGTTGGGAAAAATTGCTCGGCAGAAGAATCTGAAGCATATAGGGCACTTTTCAAATAATTTCATGATATTTTTGCCTGGTCTTATGAAGAAATGATGGGGATAGACCCATCCATTGTGGTCCATGAAATAAAAACCTATCCCACTGCTAAACCTGTTAGGAAAAAACTAAGGCAAGTCCATCCACGAAAAGCCACGGCTATCAAAGCTGAAATAGAGAAAATTCTCAAAGCACGGTTTATTTATCTTGTACCCCTGATGGAATGGGTATTGAACATCGTCCCTGTCAACAAAAAACATGGCACAATTAGAGTCTGCATCAATTTCAGATATTTGAACAAAGCTTGTCCCAAAGACAACTTTCCCACTTTGCATATCGACAACTATGCCGAAAGTGTTATCTTCTCATTTATGGATGGCTTTTCAGGTTATAATCAGATTGAGATTTTACCCACCAATCAGCACAAGATGGCATTCATTTTCCCATGGGGAACCTTTGCATATAGGAAGTTACCATTTGGGCTAAAAAATGCTGGAGCCACTTTCCAGTGTGCTATGTCCTATGCGTTTCATGATATAAAACATATTGTTGAACCGTACCTTGACGACCTCCCTACTCATTCACAGCGACGGGAGGACCACCTTGGTCATCTTAGAGACATTTTTCCTGTGATGTTGTCATTATCACATATGACTCAATCCTCATAAATGTGTTTTCTGCATTGAGACAGAACTCCTGCTAGGTTTTCTAGTTTCTAAGGATGGAATTCGGATAAATCCATTGAAAATTGTCGCTATTTTAGTTCTACCAGCCCCAACCAACCTTCTAGAACTCTAAAGTGTTCAAGGGAAGGCAAAATTTCTCTGCTGTTTCGTGTGAAATTTTGTAGAGAAAACACATGGTTATATGCATCTTCGTAAGAAGGACACTCCATTCTATTGGGATGACCAAGCCCAATGAGCCTTTGATAATCTCAAACACGCTCTAACTCATTCACCCGTGATAAAACCCCCAGATTATTGAAAGTATTTTCTCTTATATATTGCTGCCTCCACTACTACCATCGCTATGGTTTTGGTGCAGGAAAATCCCGACGGTCAGGAGCACATGATCTACTATGCTAGTAAGAATCTTATGGATTCCGAAACTTGATATTCACAAATGGAGAAATTAGCATTGGCCACGGTCATTTCCATTCAAAAATTTCGTCACTACATTTTGCTCCGCACAACCACTGTATTGGCAGACCAAAACCCTATGTACTACATCCTGACTCATCAGGTGCTAGGGGGCAAGTACCCCCGGTGGATAGTCATACTACAAGAGTTTGATCTGGAATTTGCCAAAGCCACATCAAAGAAATCCTTGGTCTTTGCCGAGCTCATGTGTGATCTTCCCTGTGCTTCGACGGAATCTGAGCCCAGTGATTCATTTCCAGATGAATTCCTATTCCTGATAAGCACTGCTGACCCATGGTATGGAGATTTGCTCATTTATTTCCAAACACAAATATTTTAGCCAAATCTATCCCATGACGATCACCTCCATATCCGTCACCACACAAAATACTACCTCATCTTGAATGACACTTTGTATAGACATGGTATCTATTGTGTTCTTTGACAATGCCTTATCCATGAGGAAGCTGAACAAGTATTGAATGATTGCCACTCTGGAGCATGTGGCGGTCATTTGTCTGGGATGGCTATAGTCCAGAAAATCCTTCGCACTGGTTATTTCTGGCCTTCAATCTTTAAATATTGTCATGAGGCTGGTAAGAAATGCCCACCCTATCAACATTTTTATCTGAAAAAGAGCACTCATCCTGCTCCACTACACCCTGTCATTGTCGTTGGCCCTTTTTCCAAATGGGGGATTGATTATATGCATTGTACGCCTACCTCAGCCGGGGGGCATGGTTACATCATTGTAGCTGTTGACTATTTTACAAAGTGGGTTGAGGCCATGCCTACATATGTAGAGGATGGTAAGATTGCCGCTCTCTTCCTATTCAATCATGTGATAGCTAGATTCAGAGTCTTGCAGTCCATAGTTACTAATCACGGATCACATTTCTGTAATCAAATGATGGAGGAACTAAGTGCCAAGCTAGGTTTTCATCATGAAAACTCTACGTCCTATTATCCACAAGCTAATAACCAGGTCGAGGCCATTAACAAAGTTTTGAAAATGATGATTCATCAGATGGTTGGAGACCATAAATCCAACTGGCACCACATCCTTTTCTCTGCTCTTTGGGCTTATAGGACTTTGGTGAAAACAGCTATTGGTTTCACACCTTTCCAGCTTGTCTATGGACTTGAAGCTGTCTTATTGATTCAATGTCACATTCTATCCTTGAAACTTGCCGTCGAACTTCTCCTAGACACTTCCTCAGAGGAAGAGATATTTTTATACTTGAACAACCTTGATGAAACTAGAAGAGATGCTGCCTTGGCTAATGAGGCACACAAGAAACGCGTCAAGGTGCAGTATGACAAGTCTATCCATCCTCATGCCTTTAACGAGGGTGACCTAGTTTTTACTTATGATCAGAGATATGACAAACTAGGGAAAGGAAAGTTCGAATCCATGTGGTACGGTGCTTTCATTATTTCCAAAGTTTTAGAGAAAGGGGTCTACGAGCTCATGGACTATGATGGAATCCCCTTAGGACAACCGCGCAATGGGTTGTACCCAAAGATGTACTATGCCCAGATCTCTCTTGGGTAGTATCTTGTATATATGCATATTACTTGAATTTCAGTGTGCTTAAGTATTTTCAATATGGTTTTGAGTTTAGTGTCTGCATCTGTTTATACCATGTTTTGGTTGTGCAAAGTAGATGGATTTCTATGGCTTCGCTGATGGTGCTTGCTGCCACACCTTGAATCTTCTCTCAACTCCTTGGGTTCTCTATTCCCCAGCTTACAATTTGGTTAGTTCAGGAGTGGTTTGTATTGTTCCTATTTATGCCAGAAATTGTTCCTAGACTACAAGAGAACAAGGCAACACAATCTCAAATATCTCAATAAAAAATAGGGTTTTTTGGTTGACATGTTTGATGACAAGAGGGAATGCATTCATAAATCCAAATAAACACTAAATAACAAGCATATAAAAACTAAGATGCATAACATAATAACCATTATCCAATAGAAAACAACACTGAGGTTCATCCACAAATGGCAAGCACTACGAGTATAAAAACTTTAAACCAGCAATAAAATTACCAACTGAGTAGCTAAAACAAGCTATAAATGAAGCCAGAGAACAAACTGAAGGGTAAATAGAGCATATATTTCATAATCAGTCTTTCAAATACATATAAGAGTCATTTACTTAGCTTATGGACAAGTCTGAAGACCTCCTCTTGCCAGCCAAAAAATTGAACCCTTTTCCGATACCCTTGTCCATATTTTATAATTACAAAGAATTAGTTCTATATTCCCTTCATTAGGTCAAATTTTAAACTACCCAGTAGTTACATTAACTAACTTTCCACTAATTGACTAAAAATAGCAAAATCGGATTCTTGGTAAATATGGCGAATTTCTGAAAAATAGGTGTCAAAGAAGCTTCCATATCTCTCAATCCGTGACACTTGTGTAAATACTGGGAGGGTTTTTTGTGAATGGATCCATGATGGAAAAAAATCTCTTGGTTTTTAAAAATTTATCTCCAATCAATCAGAATATGCCCCGCACGATGAACACTAAAACAATAAAATATTAAATATTATTAAAATCTTGAAAAATAGGCTGTAAAGATTAAACTAAATATTTCAAACCTTGATAGTTGTTGCAAAACTGAGAGAGGTTTTTGTGAATAGTTATCTCGTGATCAAAAACCTCTTTTTGTTTTCTAAAATTAATCTCCATCAGTTCGTGGTCTGCATTCAATTTCAATAACCCAAAACAGGAAAAACAGAGCATAATTCTCAATAATCTTTGCATTTCAATATCCTCTTTTTCATCTGAAATTGTCTCTGCAGGTACAACATTTTCAAAAGGATCGACTTCCTTAATACCTGACTGTAACTTATTGCTCTCATTGTCATTAAGTTTCTATTTAAATTCAAATTTTTCATTTGTATGATCTGAAACTTCCTCTAATTCAACCCTGTCTTCATCCTTGACCTTTACATTTTGAACCAATTCTCTCTGTATCTGCTTGCACTGCTCCTTTACTTTTCTCTCTAATTCATTCCTTTGCATCTTTAATTCTCAAACAAGTTCATTATGCTCTCTCTCATATTTAGTAAACCATTCTTGATGTTCATGATTAAAATTCTCAATGAAGGCCTCTCTTTTAGCATGAAGTGATACTGCATCCATTTCAATTAATTCCTTGAAATCATGCTTATCTTGTTTCAGCCTTTGTTCTTGATCATGAAACCATTTTAATCCATATATACCTTGTATAACCCTTCAAGAATGAAATCTAAGCAAAATTTATAAAAGCAGGCTTAAAAATAAGAAAAATCAAAATCATGAAAATTAAAAGCTTGAACTCAAAATTAACCTTTATAAACAAAATTTCCTAGAAGCAAAAATACTAGCAAGGTTCAAAAACATAAATAAAAGCATAAAACTAAGGAAGACAAAATCATGACCTAACAGGTCCCACTACCAACAATATCTCCAAGTATCGAGCGGTCATAGGTATTCTGACTGAAGCTGCCTCCCAAGATGTTTGCAACTTGGTAGTCTTATGGACTCACAACTTGTGGTTTGTCATCTAAACCATGTCTATACCATTAGGATTCTTGTGCTTTTCCATCTCTTCCAGAGGGTGCATTTGTTAGAAAGGTCATTTGAAACCATCACCTATAGGAATATCCCTAGGGAACATAATGTAGTTGTTGACTCATTGGCTAATTACATCCTAGATTGGCATATCGCCCATTCATGACATGAAAATCAAACATGTTTCATTGTTAAAAACTATAAAAGACACATAAAACTCATGTAAAATACATTCACCATTTGAGACATATAAACACCAAGTAAGAAGTATATATATATATATATGAACATGTTTTACAAAAAATAGGTCATGAGACCTCATCTGAAGCGCGTAGGATTTCAGGTAAAAAATCATCATACAAAAGTACTGAAGCTATCAGCTTTCAGTGGATACATCATGTGTCTAATGATGCTCAGGGTAACACACCACTACTCGGGCTACTCTAAATAGCAGTCTGCTAAAGCGACCTGGTACTCTTGCTATAGGCCTCTGATACCTTAGTGGGAGGTCATTGATCAAGGCGTCCGGGATTCCTAGAGTAAACCTCTCCAGGTTTTTCTCTAACTCCTCTGCCACATCATCACCCTGTGGTACAAAACAGGCTCCAGCTCGCCTATCCAGAGGGGAGGCACCCCTAGGTCATGCGGCTTCGACGTCTACATGAAAACATTCAAGTCTCATTACTAAACATAAAAAATATAAAACGTCAAAACATAAAAACACTTTTTCCATTATAGGGTATTTTGTTTCTTACCGATATCACCCCACTGTCCACCAAGTGGGAGCAGTAGGTCAAGGTCACCACTCAAGTCAGTTCTCACATATGCATAGTCCTCCACCATGAGGAGCTGATCTCTCAACCATCGAAAGAACGAGTCACCAAACTTTACCTTACCTCTACCCACTCCAATACAAGCCATAATCCGGACCCACCTCTGCATGCGAGGATCCCGTGCCCTCAACTCTGTAAATACCACTTGGGGTCTCATCATGGAACCTTCTCGAAAAAAAATCAAGCTAGAATGGAACCAAAACCAAATTGATTCAGCTCCCCCTATCGACACTTACTCAGCTGATCCTTGAAGATCAGAAGTAGAGCTTCCACCCAGTTGAATACTATAGGTGCCATGGCCTCTATGGCGTAGAGCATATGCGCTCTAGACACCTAGTGTACTCCTTGGCTTCCCGCCACTCTCTACATGGTAAACAACATGATCCATAGAGGGCCATCCACCACTAATTTTATGGGAATTTTCTTCCCCAATGTCATGGTCCCGGGAATGCAGTGGTGGTCTATCAACTCTTGAGTAGCAATGTCCCCCCCATGAGAACCAGTCAATGAGATGGGAGCACCCCATCTCGAAAGGCCTGTTAGGAAGTAGATGTTCTCTACCTCAACTGTCAATGTGAGCACCAACCTTGAAATATTGTTGCTCCGAATTCCACATCCGGAGTATATTCTCTAGTAGTCTCTCATGCGATACCATACTGGGTGTGCGGAAGAACTTTAAGAGTCCGCAGTCTCTCAATATGGCTATACAACCCGCATTTCGTTCAGTGAAGGCATCATCATTGTCATGTTTCCTCTCTTTCCATATGACCATTTTTTATCAATAAAAACTTGTCAAAATCCATCACAAGACTAATTAGAAGCATTCCCAATCTTTCAAATCAACAAAAGTAAGCTAGTTTTTCTTATGCAACCATTTATATTTATCCATGCCTGGCACCACCTGTGTGTAGTGTTTTTAGCGTAGTTTGAGCAGGGTACAACTTATCCCGTGAGGGATAAGAGTGGTGCCCACTTCCATGGTTTTAGGGCTCACCATATAAGCCCAAAATACCATCAAAAGTCAAAATTGAAGGCATGAAATGAAAGAGTAGGGTCTAGGCTGTTACCTAGTGATCCGAAAACAAGATCTTTGGTACTCTATGATGTTAACATGAATTGCATAAAGAGCATGAATTAAGCTCACAAATCCAGAAGAAGAGAACCAAACAACATAGACAATATGCACATAAAGACAACAAGTTGATAATGGAGTTTGTCTAGGATGGACTACGTCTTCGGGCCTGCTTCTCAATAGGAGGGCCGATCTATAATCTCAGCATAAGGCAAAATATATGGCAATGATACAATGATACCTTGGTGACAATGCTCAGGAAGAGAACCACTGCCCAAAACACAACAAGACTATTTCCAGCAACTCCGAAGCCTGAAGACGGTGTAAAACGAGTATAAACACTTGTACCTTCCTCCTATAGAGCTACACAATCTCCCTTCTCTCCTTTAGCTACAAAGTCTCCACTCCAAAGAATGAATGGAAAATGGCATATGAGGGGGTTTATGTACGCTTGAGTTAGCCCTCATCACATTCTCCTCATGATTCTTTAGTTACAACAAATTGACTACTTTGGGGATGTGGTTACAACCTCTAAGTCTAGTTGGGCCCTCTTTAAGTGCCTTTCATGTCATATGGTTGGTAAGTTATCAAACCATCTTAACTATATGTATATATTTAGTACTTTACATTAGAACTTTTGTTATATCCCCACCAAACTATGTAATCTTTGAAACTTGTTTTAAAATCTATTGAACCCACTTTTAACCGTTTTGCCATAGTGGCAATATACCATGTGCATAAATAACTCCGGCGGGTTTGTGGGCCATTAAAACTATCCGACCAACCAAATATTGGTGTTGGCGTGCTCCTGGTTCTGTGCATTGTTGGCATGGGTCCATGGGTCGGGGCTTAGCCCCGGCCCTTTACGCACCCGTTCAAACCCTCGCTCGGACTTAAAATATTTTTCAATTATTTACAATTCAACTGGCGCGGTGCGGTGTAGTGGTAAGGATGGAGTTTAGTTTATATAAGGTTCAGTGGTCGAACCCGACGGAGGCTTCCCCAAATTTTTAATAAACTCAAATTATAGCGGCCAATCTGGTGCTGCCACGTGGTGGCATACCATTGGTCTAACTCACTTTCCATACCGCCAGCTGTCATGTTGACTCGGCCGCTAACTCAGTCGTCGTATTGCCAACTCAACACCCAGTCAGCTTCTAGGTCACTGCCGTACTGCCACGTGTCCAATTATCATTGGACCATACTCCTACCATATCATCATTCTCGTACTATATGGATGCCACGTGTCACCCTGTCAGAGGTGCCACGTGGCGCTCCTTTTTTTTTCCTTCCAATTTTGCCTATTGACCTCATAGAACAAAACGCAATAACTTTCCCATACGGAGTCCGTTTGAGGTGAAACGAATGCCGTTGGAATCATCTCAACAAGCCCTTTGTTTTGGTGCTGGTTTTGTTGATATTGGAGGACTTTGAAAATTTGACCTTCTTGGATCCTCCTGGATCATTCCTCCCCACTGAGAAGCTTTTGGCCTCCAAAAGCCTTTACTAATCAACAGATAGGTGAGGGAATTGATCCCTCGCTTTCTCCTTTTCAATCGACTTGGATTTTCTTGGATGATTGCCTTTGATGCCCACTTGAAGATACTCAACATCACCTCTGCGAGAAGTCCTTGTCCTTCTGTCCAAGATGACATCTTCCTTTAGCTCATCCATGTACTCAGGAGAAAATTCATTAACTGATGGAAATGAGACATTCTCCCTTTCATCTATGATCATGGGAGGTTCATAGATTTTCAAGTTCTCCACATTCACCACTGAGTAGATCTGCATGTATGGCGGTAGCTCTAAGTGAAAAGCATTCGTCCCAATCTTCTCCAAGATGGTGAAGGGACCATATCTAATAGGCTTGAGATTCTTGCCTTCTCCTTTCATCCTCTCCTTGTTGATGTGAAGCCACACTTGATCTCCAACCTGAAACTGATGATCAACTCTATGCTTGTCATGGCAATCCTTGTACTGGGCTTGACTCTTCTCCAACTACTCTTGCACTGCTTGATGTACCTGTTGAACTCTTTGAATATACCTGCGGGCTTTGTCTTCATCCTTGGAAGTGCTTGAAGCAACCTCTCTCCCATAAGTCAAGTCCAATGGAGTCTTTGGAAAGTACCCAAAGCATGTCTCAAATGGCGAGCTCTGAGTGGAAGATTGCATAGCCCTGTTGTAGGCATGCTGCACATACTGGATCTATTCATCCCATAACTTAGGATTCTTGTTGCAATAGCCTCGAAGCAAATGGACAACTGTCCTATTGACTACCTCTGTCTATCCGTTGGTCTATGGATGGAAATAGGTGATCCTCTTCAGCTTGGCATCCATCATACACCATAACTTTGTCCAAAACTCTCCAAGGAATTGGGAGTCCCGATCCGAGATAATGGACGTAGGGAGTCCAAAGTGAACCCATACATGCTGAAAGAAAAGAGAAGAAACCTGCTCTGCAGTGACCTTCTTTTTACATGGCATAAGAATACACATCTTGCTAAACCTATCCACGACCACATACAAGTAGTCATGACCCCTCCTAGAGATAGGCAAACCCCCCACAAAATCCATGGAAATGCTTTCCCAAGGATGGGAAGGAACATGAAGTGGTGAGTACAACCCCAATTTTCTATTAGTGGGCTTACAAGTAGAGCACATCACACACCCCTTTACATATTTTGTTACAATGTCTTTCATGCGAGGCCAATACACAAGTCTTTGCAAATGAGCCAAAGTCTTACCTAGCCCAAAATGCCCTGATACAAGAGAAGTATGAGCTTCTCGTATTTACATGGACTCTTTCACTGATAGGAACACATAGCTTTCCCAAATGATAGAGAAAATTTCCTTGCAAATAGTAGTCTTCCACCTATGTGCCATTGGTTAGCTTCTCATAAATCTCCTTGAAATCATCATCAGTAGCATACTGCTCAATATAACTTTCATGGGATAAAGAAGCATTTTTCAAAACAATAGATGCAACAATAGGAGGTCTAGAAATCATATCTACCTCTTTGTTACTAGTACCCTTCTTGTACTTGATCACTAGATGGAATTGTTGAAGAAATCCCATCCACCTGAAATGATGAGCTTGCTGGAGCTTAGTTCGGGAGTGGAGATACTACAAGGGCTGATGATCGGTATGGATGATCGTCTCCTTACCCATCAAGTAGGGTTTCCACTTCTTGACACTCTGAACCAAAGCATACAACTCTTTGTCATAGGTGGGGTAGTTGATCACTGCTTGAGTAAAAGTCTCTGAATGGTAGCAAATAGGCTTGTGGTGCTGCATCAATACTGCCCCCATGCCATATCCACTGGCATCTATCTCTATCTCAAATGGTTGCTGCAAATCAGGCAAGGCTAGGACTGGGGCGGTGCTGATCTTTCCCTTCAATGTGTCGAAGGATTTCTACTGCTTACCTCCCCACTGGAAGGATTTCTTAACACTTGTTAAGGCATGCAAAGGAGATGCTATGTATGAGAAGTTCTGAATGAACCTTCTCCAATATTGAACAGCTCCTAAAAAGCTTCTCACTTCAGTAGTCTTAGTAGGCTTAGGCCAATTGACAATTACATCAACTTTTGAATGATCAATTTTTAAATTTCCACTTCCTACAATATGACCCAAGTAAACTAATGAAGTTTTTCCAAATTCACACTTTGACAATTTTACATACAATTTCTCCTTTTTCAAAGTATCTAATACTTGCTTTACATGCCCCACATGTGCTTCCCAAGTTTTTCTAAAGACCAAGATATCATCTAAGTATACAATGACAAAATCAACTAAGAATGGCTGAAAAACATCATTCATTACCCGCATGAAGGTTGCAGGTGCATTGCAAAGCCCAAAGGGCATCACCAACCACTCAAATAGACCTTTCTTGGTCTTGAAGGCCATCTTCCACACATCACTTTATGCAATTCTAATCTAGTGGTAGCCACTGCACAAATCCAACTTGGTAAATAACACAACATATTTCAACTGGTTGAGCAAGTCATCTATGCGAGGAAGCGGGTATCAATTCTTGATCGTGATCTTGTTGAGATCCCGATAGTCAACGCAGATCCTCCATGTGCCATCTTTCTTCATCACCAACACAATCGGCGAACCACATGGAGAGGAGTTGGGTCTGATCACTCCTTGGTCCAACAAGTCTTGAACCTGCTTCTTAATATCTACCATTTCAAATGCGGACAACCTATACATGCCCACATTAGGAAGAGAGGCATCCTGCTAGAGATGGATCTCATGTTGAATCTCCCTTTTGGGAGGAAAACCTGTAGGTTCCTGAAATATTTCATCATAGTTAGCCACAATATCAATCATATCCTTTTTATGAGAAGGACCACAACCTTTGAAAGCATTGGATGCTTCAGCATCTTTCGCTCTCACAACCATGAGCATGTATCTCTTATTAGTGTTGATGAGTCTCTTCATCTGTCCTACACTAACAAGAGTGGTGTTAGCCTTCATACTGTGAGCTCTCACAATGTACTCCACCCCATTTTTGGTGAGATGGTACTTGTTCTCATGACGAAAGAATACTGCTTTTTGATCATACAAGTATGGGCTTCTCAATACGATACCGCAGATGTCAAGAGGAACAACATCTAAGTCCACCTCATCGATCAACCTTGAAGCAATATCAAACCTTAACCTGCATTGCTTTGTCACCTGTAGCTTAGAATTATCACATACCCATCCAAGAGGATAAGGCTTGGGGTGAGGTTTAGTCTGTATGCCCAACTTCTTAACAACTGATTCTGAGATCAAATTTACTTGAGAACCCGGATCAAATAATGTTTCAATCTTTGTATGCTTAGACACAACTCTGATGTGAAACAACTCACTTCTTCTTTTATCATTTTCTTTAGAAACATGAGTAGAACTTGAACCAGTATGAGGAGTTTTGTTACCTTGCATTCCCACGGCTGTAATCATGGTTTCTTCACCTGAGTCGGAACCCAAATCTCGTTGCGCTGTTGCAACAGTATTTTTCTTCCTTTTTCCTCCATAATGCTTTGGCCTCTGTTTAGGATGCAACTTCCAACAAATTTCTTCATCATGCCCATCAGTGTCGCAATGTTTGCAATGGAGCTTTCCTCCTTCCTTCTTGGCAGTAGCTGTCTTCTTGCTCTTGTCTTTCTTTTTGGACTTGTGGTTGTTGTTGGGATTGAAAGGCTTCTTCAGATGGTCTTCTTGCAAATGCTTCCCCCTTCTCTCAATATGAGTAGCTTGAACACTTGCTTCATCCACACTAGTAGGATTCAACAACAACAAAGTATGGCGTAGATAATGATGAAGAGAACCAATGTACTTCAAAAGAGTGTCAGGAGAATCTAAAGAAATATTCAACTCTAGAGCTTTCTTTCTAAATTATTTGGTAAAATTCTGAACACTCTGACCCTTGCCTTGTCTAAAACTTTGCCAATCCATCATAGCCTTTTGAACAATAACCCAACGGATAAAATTGCTTACGTAAAGCAAAAATGAAAGGAGACCACGATGAGAGAAGATTAACCATTTGTTTGCTACCTTGCTGAAGCTTGCTTTCCCACCATACAAGTGCGGTGCGTGTCAGCCGAAGTGAAGCGAACTGAATATTCACATCTTCTTCTTTGATATGCTGGAATCGGCAATAGACCTCAATTTTCCTTATCCAATTTTTCAACTTCTCTGCATTCGCTTCCCCATTGAACATGGGCAAATCAAACTTCACATCGAGCTTCAATAAGGGCTTGTTTTGAGGCTGTTTGTGAGGAACCTTGGAATGCTGAGAATGAGATGAGGAAGAAGCACTTGAACTTGTGCTTGAAGCTAAAGGTGAAGAGGGAGGCTCAGGAGGCTCTTTGCCCCCTCCTCCTTGGTTAACTGAAGCATTGCCTTCGTCCTTCACTTCTTTGTCTTCATTCTTTAGTTCATTGCCTTTTCTTTCTTTTGCCATGCGTTCTTCATAGTCTGCAAACAACTTGTCTACCTTGTCGGCCATCATGTAGAAGACCTTGTGAAATTTTTCCTCCATCTCGATGCGGGCATCATTAGCATCCATCTTCCTCCTTCGGTGTGCATGTCCGATATTGGAATTGTAAGGCTCTAATGTACCCTCACTAGCTTGCAGTTTAGCCCTTGTGAGCATCCACACTCACAATCCAACGTCAAATAAACCTGCTCTGATACCACATGATCCGAAAACAAGATCTTTTCTACTCTATGACGTTAACATTAATTGCATAAAGAGCATGAATGAAGCTCACAAATCCAAAAGAAGAGAACCAAATAGCATAGAAAATATGCACATAAAGACAACAAGTTGATAACGGAGTTCGTCCAGGATGGACTACGTCTCCGGGCCTGCTTCTCAATAGGAGGGCTGATCTATAATCTCAGCATAAGGAAAAATACATGGAACTAATACAATGATACCTTCGTGACAATGTTCAGGAAGAGAACCGCTGCCCAAAACACAACAAGACTGCTTCCAGCAACTCTGAAGCCTGAAGACGGTGTAAAACGAGTATAAACATTCGTACCTTCCTCATGTAGAGCTACACAATATCCCTTCTCTCCTTTAGATACAAAGTCTCCACTCCAAAGCATGAATGGAAAATGGCATATGAGGGGGTTTATATAGGCTTGAGTTAGCCCTCATCACATTCTCCTCATGATTCTTCAGTTACAACAAATTGACTACTTTGGGGATGTGGTTACAACCTCTAAGTCTAGTTGGGCCCTCTTTAAGTGCCTTTCATGTCATATGGTTGGTTGGTAAGTTATCAAACCATCCCAACTATATGTATATATTTAGTACTTTACATTAGAAATTTTGCTATATCCCCAGTGAACTATGTAATCTTTGAAACTTGTTTTAAAATCTGTTGAAGCCACTTTTAACCGTTTTGCCATAGTGGAAATATACCATGTGCATAAATAACTCTGGCGGGTTTGTGGGCCGTTAAAACTATCCGACCGACCAAATATTGGCGTTGGCGTGCTCCCAGTTTTGTGAATTGTTGGCATGGGTCCATGGGTCGGGGCTTAGCCCCATCCCTTTACGTGCCCGTTCAAACCCTCACTCAGACTTAAAATATTTTTCAACCGTTTACAATTCAACTGGCATGGTGCGGCGTAGTGGTAAGGGTGGAGTTTAGTTTATATGAGGTCCAATGGTCGAACCCAGTGGAGGCTTCCCCAAATTTTTAATAAACTTGAATTATAGCAGCCAATCTAGTGCTTCCACATGGAGACATACCATTGGTCCAACTCACTTTTCGTTTCGACAGCTGTCATGCTGACTCAGCCGCCAACTTAGCCGTCGTACTACCAACTCAACACCTAGTCAGCTGCCAGGTCACTGCCTTACTGCCATGTGTCCAATTCTCATCGGAACGTACTCCTGCCTTGTCATCATGCTCATACTGTATGGATGCCATGTGTCACCCTGTCAAAGGTGCCACGTGGCACTCCTTTTTTTTTTTGCCAATTTTGCATGTTGATCTCATAGAATAGAACGCGATAACTTTGCCATACGGAGTCCGTTTGGGGTGAAACGAATGCCTTTGGAATCATCTCAACGAGCCCTTTGATCTGGCGCTAGTTTTGTTGATATTGGAGGACTTTGAAAATTTGACCTTCCTGGATCACCTAGAACTGACGGTGCGTGAATCCGATGATGGATGCTCCCGATATCAGCGACTGAAAATATGGCCAAGAAAATGCTCCAAAGGCTCTCTAGTATGGGTAATTAGTAAAATGTTTTGGTTTTTTACTATTTACATGAATTTTATATACATTTTAGTGTTTGAAATGCTATAGTTTTGTTTTAAAATCATTTATTACTCAAAATCTATCAGTCATAATCCTTTAATGTATTATTGGAGAATTTAACACTTGTTTTTTGAGTCGTTGTAGGATAGAAGAGTGGTAGCAGTAAAGTTTTGGGAGTTTGTTTTTTACTTTTTCGTACTACCATAAAACGGAAAAATTCTTTTAATCGTTTATTGTGACACTTTGGTCATGCTCTCAAAACTTAGCATCAAAGGTTCGAGTCCATTTCTTATTCTTTTCAGGCTTGTAAAATCTCTCATCATGAAAAGAGACCTAGTGGAGTCTTCTTTAAACTCTTTTTGGGCTCCTTAGATACAAAAAGATTGTCGAGTGATCTTGTCTTCTTCACTCTCATTAAAGCATTTGAAGAGTCATTCATCTGACGATAGGTTATCACTTTTTTGGTTCTGGTGAACTATTTTACAAAAAAGGACACTTTGGATTCTTCTTTTGTGGTCATTCAAACTCTCTAAACATGAACGATACCGAGTTTTCTTTCATTGGAATCGTTAAATTAAACATTGAGAGACCCTCTTTTGGGAACGAACCCCTCCTCTCTCAGGTTTGTAAAACATATGAGTTTGGACTTGTCTTCGGACAAGCTATAACGAGTATTTGTTACCCTATTTGAACTCGTAAAACTGAAAAGAGGCACTCATCAACCATGATGGGGAAAATGGGAAGGGAATCATTTTGCAAATAAATGGTAGTAGTTTGTTGTTACCTTTGAACATGGCACTTGTATTCATATCATTTCAGTTGATTGGGTATTTAGCTGATATCCATGACGATCCGCTTTCATGAGTCGTGTCACTCCTTTGAGTCTTTCAAAAAAATGCATTGCCCGTCATCGTATTGTGTGTTTTTCTGGTTTACTCATGTTTCCAAATATTTTGTCGTGCTTCCTGATGTTCAAAGGGAAGTTGAAATTTTTTTACCTCTGCAGTCAAAATAGTCTCTGTGTTAGTACTTTTGAGTCAGTTTATGGTTACCTTATTCACATCATTCCAGAAATATGTTCCGAGTTTCGTGTCATTGATGTGGGACTCATCATGGCCCTCCTTCGATGAGAATATTCCCGTCGACATTAGCTCATCATCCGAGAAATAGTCTTAGAAACAAAAACTTAGTACCTTGAGATCTATATGCCTTAATGACAAATTCTCTCACTCTTGACATAGGTTCACATCATTAAACTTTGATTGATAGAATCAAATGGGTGTTCAACATCAGGACATCTATTCACGCTCAGTATATTGTACTAGGGTACCTTGGGAATCATTGACATCAATGGTGATCTCCCTCGCATTTGTTAACGATTCACATCATTGACCGGTAATCAAGTGGTTTCTACCATGTTAGAATTCAGATCATTGTAATCACATGGAATGAATCATACTTTGTGGAAGACAAGACGAATACCCTGAGTATTTGTTTAGTGCTCATTGCTTTCCCTAGGTTGCTAGGGATTTTTGTATATCTACCATGGATCCACATTTTTATGGCCATGGCTATGCTCAAATTTGTGTCTTTATGACATAGATCTACATTGTATGTCCAGTAGCTATGTCCAAGTTTGAGTCCTCTATCACATGGATCTACGCTGTATTCTAGTAGCCATGCTTGTTTATTCCTCCAATGGATCTGCCTTGTATTGGTCTGCAGCCATGAGTTGGTTACATTTGTTTATGAGTCAAAAGTATTGATGTATTACAGATGCCTATTGGACAAAATTCTCTGACTGAGCTGACATTTTCACCTCGAAGTGACAACTTGTTCTCTCAAAGCTCTTGCTTATCGTATCCCTCTAAGGCTCATGCTTTGCAGGGAATTCTGTTATACCTAAATCTTGTCTTCATCATGTGATAAGATCCTTAAATTCCATGTTTGCCCTTAATCCAAACACTTGGAGTGGAAACTTGCTCTGTTTGTCAATTCTACTTGAAAAAACCTAGCACCGCGTTTACCCTATGGCTGATGAGCGGTACCTTGCTCAGCACCGTCTGTATCCTGTTATATAGAAGTGGTGTCACCGCCTATAGTCTTTGTTTTTAAAGTGGTTTTCATCTAAACCGCTCTGTCATAAGGGAACAAAAGTGGTACCCTAGGTAAAATGGGAAAAATATAAGTTTCTCGAGGCTTCTAGATCATGAGCCTTGTGTCCTCCCTTATCCCTATCATTATGGGTTAGTTTGAGCTCTATATCCCCCTTGGTAGGATATTGGAGCCACCTCACCCACAATTCTCTCAACTATTCCTATCCATTGAGCCTTATAAATACAAACTCATATCCATAGTTGAGGGGGAGAACTATAGAGGTATTGTTATGCTGTTAAATTGACTACCCAGTCCAAACCATTGGAGAGCATAGAGAGCAAAGTTGGAGCTTATGGGGATGAAGTGTTTGTCTCAGGGAGGAGCTTGTCGACACTAAGGAAATGGTTGTAAGCTTCTCCATACATTCTTAATGCAAATATGGTTTTCGTCTGACATTACTGTTGTTTTGATTTCACATGTATATGTTGTTAGATTCCTTAGTCACTAGCATGGATATGTAGATGATTTTCTGGTAGCTTTGATGTGCTTGTATGTTTGATATGTTTGTAGGTACACATGTTCATAATCAAAGAAATATTATAGGTGTCTACAACATTCAGGGAAGGTCTTCATCCTTTGTCATTCAATCATTTGTTCTGGATCTAAACCATTCAGACCAAACGAACAACTTATGTCCGCAAAAGGTGCAATATTCTTCATAACAGTGGGGAGAACAACCTATTCTTCACTCTTTAAAGAAAGAGTGGGATCAATCGAGGATGTAGTTGGATCGACCACTTTGTTAACCAGTGATGGGTCAAAGGACAACTTATGATAACCTGTTGGAAGCCGTTTTCGAGGAACAATAATATATTCCAACAACTTAGAAGCTTCATCCATGCGAGGACAAAGGTAAGTAAAGTGCATGTCCTTACAGAGCAAGCAAGGATTTATGACATTACCCTTTCGACTCTTAACCACAGAGTCACTGGTTGAGGGGTGATCATCAGTATGATGGCCAGAGGCTGATGATATCCATTGCCATGAAAATATTTCAGAAGGTGATCACCCTTGCAAATCCTGTAAGGGAATTTTTGCTTACGCGGTTTTTGGGTGTGCAGATAAACACTCTCCGCACTGGGAGGAGTAATTGGTTGAGACTTAGTTTTTTTATTGTTTTAATTTTTCTTAATCTTCCTTTTCTTCTTCTTCTTATCTACCTGACTACTAGTACTACAACTTTCAATAGGAAAAGAGGGAGAAAAGGGAGAAGACACATCCAACGAAGAAGGCAATGGATAAACATGAGGTTGATTCTCCCGCGATGAAGGGTTAGTTTCTGAATAAATTTGTGTACATGGGATAACTGGATTGGAGAATAAATAAATAGGTAATCCAATAGTTAATCTAGGAAGGCTTAACCTAGCCATGAAAGGAGGACCAACATACCCATATGGAGGGAAAACAAAAGACATTCTTGGTGAAGGAGTATGTTGGTTGGTAGTCCTGGAAGGAGAATCCATAACTATGTAACAAAAGATATCTCTCTCTTCTAAGAAATCCTTACTGTACAGACAACAAGTGCTACTCAAACTAAAGAAGTAAGAAAAATATGCGAGAGGAGTGGATTAAAGGTATAAAACCTCACGAGATTTTCAAACCATCACAACTCAGTATACCAGCGGTACATGGAATAATTGCACGATCCCCGGGATGTAGTGCAGGAAAAAAATGACAGCTCCTATGTTTAAAGACGTCGAAACATGTCTCTAACCTATCACACCTTGCTACAAATTTTAAACCTAAGCTAGCACTTAATTTTGTCTTGAACAGTTAGGTGAATGAATGAGGTGAGGACATAAAAAGTAAAACCATGCAGTATGATGGTGAAAAATTTCACTTTAACTTTCAAGGTATGCCCTACTTAAGGAAGGGAGAGAGAGATTCAATTTTGTTGAAACACAGAATAATTCCCATACAAAAATAAAACAAACTTGCTTATATAGTCTGTTCCTAACTAAAACAAACAAAAACTTATTTTTTGAATTAAAAAAGAATTGAGATCTCTAATGAAAAACAAGAAAATATTGTTACTACTTTTATACAAAAGTGTTCAGATTTCTTCAACTAAAGCGAGAATAAACTAATAGCAAAATTCTACAATAACTTTGAGATGGATTTTTTCACAATTTTTGAAAAAAGGAAAAAACATACAAAAATCAGGTATAACAAAAGAAGCAAAAAATAAATGAATGATGAAGGGAAAACTGTTCTCATTCCAAAAAAAATATTGAGAACAAGAGAGAGAAGTCTACGAAGCAGAACAATCAAAGGATATTTGGTACAATGAAAGGATTTTCCTAGTGAGGAGGCCACTTGGGAATATGAGAAAATTTTACAGCATCCAAACTTGGAATTACTCAAGGACAAGAAATATTGGGTGAGGAGGACTGTCATGTCCCCATTCAAATAGGACTACTAGTTGACAATGTTCATCCACCTACTAGTTCCTTAGGTTGGGGAGGATGCATCAACTATTGAACTAAGGGAGCTATGGGAACCAAGAGAATCTTAGTTTATCATTTACACATTAATTTGAGTCATAAAAATAATAAATATTGAGAAAATAAAGTGGCATTGCATGATAAGGACATTTGGAGGACCATGGGGGCGTTGGGTGGATAGATGCTTCCTCACACATGTCATGAATTCACCACAAATTCAAAATTATGAGTGATGGAATGTTATTTGAAGGTGAAGAGTCATAAAATGACATAGAATAAGCCCAATGATTCGAATGGATTAGTAGGAGTAACTCCCCATATAAGAGGAAGAGTCTAGGAAGATACTAGGTGCCATGTGGAGCTAGATTCCCTGCGTTTTATGACAACAATGATGAATGATTATATGATGAGTCATACCTGATTGAAGAACTGATTGCAGACCTATGAAAACCTGACATGTCAGGGCTAAAAATGGCCTCCAAGAGGGCACACTTGGGACTAGGTGGCATCCATTTGAGTTTCGTGGAAAATGAAGGGTTGAGGAGAAGAACAAGTGGCATGGAGGTTACTAAACATCAAGGATGAGGTGGAGGAAGCCTATGGGAATGAATTCAACCTTAGAGGACCTTAGGAGGGTTATAAAAATATTTGATGAGGAATGGAATGGATTTTGATCATTTGTGAATTTGACTTTGGAATTTGGAGAGCAATTGCTTGTCCTTTGCATGGTGAGTGCACACTTACCCTGCTAGTGAGCCAATTTCGAGAGAGTGATATTCTCATCCATGTTGGCCATGGGAGAGGAAAGTCATACCTCTCATTTGGAGCTTTAGAGAGTTTTTTATTTCAGATAGTAGGCTGCTGCTTTTCGTGACCCATTTTCCCCCCCATCCTGTCAATTTCCACTTCCATATTTCCATGTTTTTCTATGAAGGAACAATAGTGTGAATAGTGGTTGCGCCCCATTGAGTTTAGTTGATGCACAAGAGATGATGTATGATGTATGGATCTGTAATATCATGTTCACATGCTCTTTAAGTCGAAATTGGAAGAAATACATATGAAAATGTACACATTTCCATGCTTTCTTGTCACTAGTTTCCATGTGACAATTTTCCCTTTCAATGGAGATTGTGTATCTGATGTATATTACGAATTGGGTCAATGTTATATGCTGTTAGTGAGATATTGAATTATTTAAATTATATATATTCACATTACTCTGTTCTGAACCATTATATGCACCATTTATGAGTCGAAGTTGAGCTTTATTGTGTCATTTCCCATAAGCAAATATCATTGAAATTGTGCATTCGAATATGAAGCTTTAATCTTGTGTTGCAAAACTATCAAACACACATAATTGATAGTAAATGAAGTCTAATTACAGTCCCAATAATCTGTTCTGAAATTTTGGATGGGTTCTTAGGATTTGGAGAGCCATTTCTTCCCACACCATAGGTGGAATTGCATCATAAATTGCTAGTATTTTTCCCTTTTTTCCAGCATGTTCAAATCGAGTTGCAGATGTCTATGACCTATAATAAAACCATCAGATAATATATTGAATATTCTTAATACTCCCCACATTAGTACATATCAAATTCAAGATCCTCTTGATCCATTCGAATCCCCCACCATCAAAACTAGTTAAGATGATTTTTCCTTTGTTGGGAATATTCGAATTGGGACATTACATTGTGGCATCCAATGAATCTGGAGATCCAGGATTGGTTTGACAATAAATCCACAAATTTTGTGGAATAAGAGAACCAGAACCTGAGAGTGATGACATAAGACTGGTTGGGAAGATATATCTATTATGATATTCATGAAATATTATTTGTTGAATTTTTTATAGTATTGTATGAATGGTTGGTGCAACTTACTTTATATAAGGAGAATTTCTAGGGAGGCGAGCCTAATCAGTGGAATTAGGAACTAATCCAACAATTGTGGAAGCTGAAAAACAAAGATTCAAGGGATTTCAATGTGTGGATAGACAATATTTTGTAAGGGTACATTACTGAGTTTGCTGTCGACAAAGTCAAATATTACACCACATCAAAAGAGAAATTTTTAAGGGACCAAGGGGGAGATTTCTATTGTTGTTACACTTGTGTATTAAGATGCTCATATGTGAAAAAGGAATACTAAATATGAATTCCAATGAGTAAATCCCTAGTGTGCGGAGGCTGTGGGTATTGCAAAGGTGAGGGTTGGATGGAATGATATGGGGTAGATGGATGGGAGTCAGAATGAGACTATGAGGGAAGCCACAGAAGAGTGTGGTCTCTTGATAAGTGGGGCGAGGTTTTTGAAAGAAAATAGGAGGAGTACGAAGGAGAGTTCCGGTGTGACCGTAACAAAAATAAGAAAGAAGGGACCACAAGGGACTAAGCAACCCTACAATGACGAAGGAAATGGCCAGGGTACAACCAAACATCAGGAAGGACCAACTAAAGCTACAAAGTGCCTACAAATATGTGCACTGTGCTGAAATTAGGAGGGTTGACCTACATGTAAACATAGTTGTAATAGTAGTGTTAAACAAAAAAATCCTACAATGAGCTCTACATGACCTACACCACCTAAAGAAACCTACGTATGATCCTCATTTGACCCCATTTGACCCCCACACCCTCAAGAAGGCTTAAAAATATGAAAAATGCCTAAAAACCCCTAAAAAGAGCCAAAATAGCTCTCATAGGGGATAAAGCCTCCAAAAAGGAGCTAAAACCCCTCAAAGGAGCTTAAAACCCCCAAAAGAGCTAAAGATTGAGCGAAAGGGGCTAAAAGCCCAAAAAAGGGGCTAAAGCCCCAACCAGGGGCTTAAAACCCTAAAAATATTGAGAAAAGGTATAAATAGAGGGGTGGGGGTCACTCTCGAATCACTCCTTCACTCCCTATTGTTATGCTTCTCATGTGAGTGCCTTGAGACCATTTTCCTCTCAAGTCATTCACCCTCCCTCTCCTCCATTCCTCCATTGAGCCATAGCTCCCCATTCCTAAGAGAGGTGCTCTCCCAAGCTGGGGCATGGTGGCCGATTCCAACCAGAAGGTATAATTGTCTTTTCATGTTTTTGCTTTGGTAGATTGTAGTTTTCTAACATTATTTGTTTGCAGGTTTATTGCTTAACATTTTCTTGCAGGTTTCCATTGATTGCTTGCAGGTCTTTTGGTTTTCTAACAGTTGCATGCAGGGTCTTGGAGCTTAACCCTAACCTTGTGTGTAGAGGGGTTCCATTTTGTTTTCTGTTTATTTCCTTCTATTTTTCCATTCTCATAGGAACCCTACCCTTCCATCCTATAGAAATAAGGGAGCTATTCCTTCCTGTAGCTAGGGTGCAAGCCCTACTACAGATTTGGCGACCATACCAGGTCGATCCCACAGGATCCGTAGGTTTTATTTCTTCATTTTAGTTTTATTTTCCCTAGTTAAGTTTTATTTCAAATCTATATTAGATCTATATTTTCCTGCATTTTTAGTTACTACCGAGCCTCCTTAAGGAAAAACCGAGCCCATTTGGCCATAGTATAAGTTACTGTCGGCTGGATCTGGCTCAGGTTCAAGAAATTTTCACCTTTCGGAGCAGGTCACTCTTATCAGGCTGAAAGGTGCAACTAGGTCGCTCATTTAGGCCTGAAAGGTGTGACTTCATCCCAGAAGCTAGCTCACTTCTGTCTATGGTTTTTGAGTAGCCCCCTCACCTATTTTGGGGAAAATTTGGTGACCCCCTCGCCACATTTTCTCTGAAAAGAGTGATCTGTCTCTCAGATTTGGATTTTTAAATATTAGGGACTATTGGTGTAGCTCAGCCGCCTCTGTCCATCAAACCTATGTCTATTTCCTTTCAGCAATTGTTTATTTTATTACAGCATGTGTAAATCACTATTAAATTAAATGGTTAATTGGTTAATGAATATGTTTAAAACTTGAATAAAAAAATTACTGTAGGTTTCAATTCTTAAGTTGAAATTAACATCTTTCCTAGCCCTTCCTCCTCTACACAGTCATCACCCTTTGGGGTATTCTCGGGTAAGATGAAGGGTGAAGCTCATATAGTAATAGGTTCTTCACCTGTCATTTTCCTAAACGACTAAAAATGGGTGACCTGGAAGGTAGAGGGGGTGGAGACCGATGGGGGTTTCACGGTGTTCACGTCCTCCCTGTTGATCGACCTTGCATCCAGAGAGTTTCCTGAGGATCTATGAATGGGCTTAGTCCCATTGTGTTGAGATCCCAACACTCTTTCCTGGTTGAAGAGAAATACAAGTGTAAGGCATTCACCTAGTCAGGTTCAGATTCAGATTCAGGTATGGCATGCATTCAAGTTTCTGTTTACAATCTACTGCTATGTTAAATAATCTATTCACATTATAAGTTCTGCATTACAATATCTACGGACTATTCATAAACCATAAAAGCAGCCACTAAATGCAACAGAAATATAACAGGCATACACACAAACCATACCACATAAAACAACCAAACTCAGTCCATGATGCTGAGCTAGCCTTTAAAATCTATAATTTACACTAATTCAACAATCTGTAGTCTTTGAGGACATAAGTCCCTAACTTCCTTAACCATGGGAAGTACTTGGGCTCAGCCTAGAAACTCATTGTGAGGAGTACCATGGGAACCCAAAAGTAGCTAGCCGCAGAGAGGAATTGCAAAGCGAAACGGGCAACGACCCCCACCGATTGACTAGCACTCCCGTGAGGAAAAATACAAGTGCTATATTCTGGTAGTCTTGGTGGCCGAGTGACCACCTGAATCCAATAGGAAGCCATTAAAACTGGGGTCCAAAAGTCATTACCATATTTCACAACTTAACATACACATCAGAAACAAATGATCCCCCATGTTCTTCCTCACGCCTGAGAGGCGATACACCACAGTTTGGGTCCTTGAACCAACACCATTGAGACCATTCTTGACAACCCTCTACACCATCAGAAGGCCACATAGCCTCTGATTTAGACTCAGAATCATACTAATCTGATCCAAACCTACATACTGCACCATCTAGCCCCATGGCTAGTGCAAACCCAGATCCATTTTCTGGCTTAGTGATTGGTAGTGGAACCATGTCCACACCCCACACCACCACCAACACCCCTGCTGGTGGCCCTAGCACAGTCATGCAAACCGTCATAAGCCAGCTACCACTCCCCATATTGACTAGTCAAGTTGTCCCACCTGTAACATATGGGGGCAGTGTCTGTTCCACCCACACGGTCCCACTTCGCATGCCTTGGGGCAGTGGCCCTCCCACCTACACTACCACTCCTATCACACATGGGGGTAGTGGTCCTTCCACTCAGACAGTTCCGTTTACCACACTTGGGGGTAGTGGCCCATCCACAACGGTGCCACAAGTACCCCAATTTATGTAGGTGCATCATGTCCCTGCAAACCCCACCACCATTGCTGCCCCATCTCACATTGACCTGGGGTCAAACCTTCCTTTCATGGCATGTCTCAACTTGCCAGAATTGGCTTGGTTAACAAATGACCCTATCTTCCATCAAATGTTTTGGCCTCCCATGCCAACCAAACTTCCCGCGGACATTCCCAAGTTTGAAGGAAAGGCAAGGGAGTGCCCCCAAAACCACATCATGATGTTTCACCTATGGTGCTCATCAAATAGCATTGTAGATGATTTTGTCATGCTCAAATTGTTCCAACGCACCCTCACAGGTGCTGCAGCCAAGTGGTACATTGAGCTACCACAAGCCAAGTACCCAGATTTTAACTCCTTGGCTTTCATGTTCTTGCAATATTTCCAACTCCCTGTTAGATATGACGAAGGGGTGGAGATATTTCTATCTTGCCTCTAGAATACTATGACCCACATAACCGACCACATCCATGAGTGGCGGCGACACCTTAGTTTGTGTAAGATTCAACTTGATTATAGGATCTTCCTGGATTGGTTCCTAAAAGCTTTGCTACCACCTATAGCAAAGGACGTCGCATTCGAACATCCCCAATTTGAAGAGGAGGCCATCCTAAAAGCCCTGCAGTTTGATCTAATCTCTGCACAGTCTGGATACCTTTACACTGTCATTCCAGATGCACCCTGTGTAGGTACCTCCTACTGAGATGCACCAGGGGCATCCCATGCTGCAGATGACATCATAGGTTCTGTCTCTCACCAACCACAACACCATTCGACACCACCTGCAATACCACCACAACTAAACAACACCCCTAGTGTTGCATACCAAAACCAAACTCCGGACTATGAAAGAATGATGTCCCATTCCGGAGCCACAACTTCTTATGCACAACCTGTGCCAGTGCAGTAGGCCCAGGCATTAGCTTGGTCGACACAATAATACACAGAATAAATGCCCACATTTGTGGCACTGGTGCCAACCCAAGTCTACTATGCACCATTACTGCAAGTTGTTCAATCCCCCATCCTTGTTCCACCTGCTCAATTGGGATAGGTGTCTGCATAGCAAAATCATCCCAACCAGCTAGCCCCCAATAACCAACAAGGGCAACCCAGGAATAACCGACCCTGAAACCAAGGCAACAATCAACCATAGGGAGGTGATCAACAACCAAATCCTCCCAACAATGCCGGGGTGAACTGGCCAGCCCAAAATCCTCAACGACCAAATGCACCGAGATGCAACACTCCATTGCGTACAAATCAACCATGCACACTATGCGAGGTATATGATCACTACACATACGAGTGTCCCTTCATGGGTCGTGCTAAGCAGGCCATTAGGAACGAGGTTCAACATGCCACCAATACAATAAACCAAGCCCAACCCAACCCAGCACCACCAAGACCTCCTCCTATGATTCTCCAAAACCCATTACCAGTCCAAGTACTGGTGGCAACTGCACCCACTCCCCAACCTAATCCCAACACCCTAGGGGCACCTCCGACGAAAAAAACAGGTGTTCACCACCTGCTAGCTATGACAACTGAAGAGGTCAATTTACAGACTAGACGAAATCAGTACAGAACCAACATCGAACCAGCTGACACGTCAAGGGAATCTACGTCCAAAATAGCCAATGCATCTCTTCAGTTACCCCCTTTCCCTCTACATCCCCCCATATGACGGGTTGCCAACAATGCCACAACCAGAGTTGCTATCAGCTACATCATCGTGGATGATTTGGCTCAAACACCTATCACAATGTCTGCTCTTGAGGTACTAAAAAATTTCCCAATGTAGCGGAAAGCCTTACTATCTGCCCATGGTACTATAGACCCCTTCGACTCCAAGTTCATCACATTTGACATGAAGAATTGGGAACTGCAGATTCCATCAACCATTGCCTTCCAAATCCCAGGGTCTATCTAGAATTTGGATATACACCGGTGCATAGTGGATGAGGGGGCATCCTCGTGCATTATTATGTCTACCCTAGTCTAGCAGAAGCTTGGATCCCCAATTGTGCAACCATCATCTACTACTCTGTGGGATTATGATGGCATTCCCACTAAAGCCCAAGGAATCCTCCCTCATGTTCCCGTCACATTGGCCAGGAAAACAATATTGATTGACATAGAGGTTATCAATGCTCGGTTGGACTATAACCTTCACCTCGGAAGAAGTTATATGTACACCATGAGAGCCGTAGCATCAACTATTTTCTGTCTCATGATGTTCCCCCACAGAGGGAAAATCGTGACGGTTGACCAACTGACTTATCATGATCCAAAAAGGATAACGACACCCACCAATGTTATCCCTACGATCAACACCATTGATCCGTAAGGGGTAACTGCACTCACCAATGTTATCCCTGCGGTCAACACCATGGTTCAAAACATACCAGCCTCCCCATTGTTGAATGTGGGCCCTGGGTTATTTTTTGATACCACCATGATTGCTTCTTCCCCCTTAGTGTCACCACCACCGACACCAAATGAGACTGCGGAGTTGTGCATGCTCTCATCTAGCACTGCTGCACCCAAGCCGCTAACCATAGCTGCAACCTTAGTCACAACCTCAACCTCAATTACCAGGGAAACAATGGGGTTCATTCCCAATCAACATGATCCTTTTCCTTTTCCTTTTCCTACCATCTGGGATCGTGAATAAGTTTTCCTTGGAAACCCACAATCTATAGGATTTCACACTAGGATTTCCTGCGTGGTACCTTGAACCACCTACCCTACTTCTGAGGCCCCAAGATGTGTTGAATCCTGTCCAACCAATTGAGATGATGTTGCACCTACCTCCGGGTCCATCAAAGACTCCTCTCGTCTCTAGGTTGCCTCTCTTCCTCCAACAGAGACTGGGGGAAAGGACACCAAAAACACAACCAATACCATTTACATGATTTCTAGCACCATTTTCCCTTTCGTGTTGTCGGCTATAGAAGATCCACCTGATCTATCTCGACACCACTTAAGCGACAATGAAGATATCTGTAATACCACCTTCTGTTTTACCCCGTTCCCTTTAAACCATAGTGTGGAATCAGTTCTTCCCATAAAATACCATATTTCATCACCCTGCCTTGCCAATGACCTTCATCTCAGCAAGCGGGCATACCTCTTCGCTGACTCATATGGTTGACTCTTGAAGAAGCCGTGCAATGGGCTCCAACTCAAGAGAGTTTATGCTTGATATAACCACTATGAGTCCCTTATTGCGTAGTTTTTTCCTTTTTTGTTTTGCAATGTTTTTACCACAAATTAGAAACCCCCATTTGGGGGAAGCACCATTAGCTACTAAATTAGAGTCACCAGGAGCCTGTTCAAGACACCCCTCACATCTCTGGGCTCAAATTTCTATCTTCTAATGAGACCATCATCTCATGTTTAATAAGTAATTTTTGGGACCACTTCCTGGAAGTTACCTCAGTTTACATACCACATTGTGATATAAGTGTCTCTGGACCTGTACTTGCATCATGCTTTCCTTTCGCCACTCATATGGGTTCCTGGGCCACCTCTCGAAAGGCAGATCATTTTTATTTTCAACACATAGCTGTCTACTCCGTCCACCACACCTTATGTGGATCTCCAGACCATCATCCGGAGGTTGGATCATTTCCTTTGCATGCATTTCACATATAACTACCTCTAGACTTGTACTCACATCACATCTAGTCAATTCTATCCATCAGAACTCACTTATATCACAATGAGGGGAAGGACACCAAAAACACAACCAATACCATTTACATGATTTCTAGCACCACTTTCCCTTTCGTGTTGTCAGCTATAGAAGATCCACCTGATCTATCCTGACACCACTTAAGCGACAATGAAGATATCTGTAATACCACCTTTGGTTTTACCCCGTTCCCTTTAAACCATAGTGTGGAATCAGTTCTTCCCATAAAATACCAGATTTCATCACCCCGCCTTGCTAATGACCTTCATCTCAGCAAGGGGGCATACCTCTTCGCTGACTCATATGGTTGACTCTTGAAGAAGCCGTGCAATGGGATCCACCTCAAGAGAGTTTATGCTTGATATAACCACTATGAGTCCCTTATTGCGTAGTTTTTTCCTTTTTTGTTTTGCAATGCTTTTACCACAAATTAGAAACCCCCATTTAGGGGAAGCACCATTAGCTACTAAATTAGAGTCACCAAGAGCCTGTTCAAGACACCCCTCACATCTCTGGGCTCAAATTTCTATCTTCTAATGAGACCATCATCTCATGTTTAATAAGTAATTTTTGGGACCACTTCCTGGAAGTTACCTCAGTTTACATACCACATTGTGATATAAGTGTCTCTGGACGTGTACTTGCATCATGCTTTCCTTTCGCCACTCATATGGGTTCCTGGGCCACCTCCCGAAAGGCAGATCATTTTTATTTTCAACACATAGCTGTCTACTCCGTCCACCACACCTTATGTGGATCTCCAGACCATCATCCGGAGGATGGATCATTTCCTTTGCATGCATTTCACATATAACTACCTCTAGACTTGTACTCACATCACATGTATTCAATTCTATCCATCAGAACTCACACATAGATCTCCTGACCTCTATCCAAGAGCCACCTCAGTTTGTGTGCCTCTGTCGCACAGAATCGTGTACCTCTACCGTGATCTATCATGTGCATGTATTAGCATGTTTAAGAGCCACCTGCTCCATCCTTACTACAAGGATGACCTCTAGGCCATTGTCCATCAACCCGACATAGGGGCACCACCTGTGCCACCGCGATCGGTTGACCATACTATAGTTTCTTTTAAGCTCTTTTCTGACTCCTAGAAGAATGAAAAGATGGTCGAGTGCAGCTGCTTCCTTTCCTTCTCATTAAAGTATAGGAAAGGGCATCTACATCGTCTCATTTATCTCCTTTTGCGAACCATGTAGACTACCATATGAAAAGGACCATCTTGGCATATTCAAGCCAAGACCGTTCCCCTCTGCATCCTTTTATGCTTTCTTGGGCAGAGGGGCCGGAATTTATGAAAAATATCACAACGGGTTGTCATTAAGCTCTTTTATAGCCTTCTCATCAAGAAAATATCACCGAGAAAAGTTGGTCTCGTTCATGCTCGTAAAAGTATCTAAATGACCATCCAGTCAGTATAGGTTTAACCTTTTCTGGCCTGACTGGAATACCAATGGTAAAGAAGTCTCCCATCCCCTAAAAGGATGGGCGAGCTCTCCTGTGTATACCTTTATCCTTTTTCGGGCACAGTATACTACCAAAAAAAGAGAGCCCCCACAGGAGTCTTCTTCGTGCTTTCAGACTCTCTAAAATTGAAAGCACCATCGAGCATTGACTTTCTCGAGCTCGCTAAAAATCCACAACGATGTCTCTAGACACCACCCCACAGATAACAGTTTGGCAGCATTCCCACTTTGGATCTCCTTTGTTTAGAGTACTTTGCAATGTTTATTCCTTGGATCCCATTAATACCAAAAGTATCTACCTCCTCCAAGTATTTCCCATCTACAGTTACATTTCCGGTATTACAGCTATGATCCCTTTCCCATGAGTCAATTTCATTTGCTGCCTAGTCTTCCCTGCCATCATATTCTGAACAAAGGAATTTTGAGTCCACTACACTCCCTCTGCCCCTGTTCAACTCCTTCTCTTCCCCCTGCCCCATTCAGTGGGCCAGTCCTCAAATTGTCTCACATCTTTCGGTTATCTCCCTTGCGCTTCTGGTCAAGTAAACACCATTTCCTTGACTAGGGGCAGGTCTCCCTATATTGATGACAACACATGTATTCCAAAGGATAGACCCAGAGGTCCCTGTATCCTGGTTTCATTAACCTCATTGATGAGTTCCTTTGACCACTTGAGAGGAGTCCTTAATGCCTCTCGGGAGGGTTGTTTCTCACGTGGTTGACTCTAGCTGCATCATCGCACCATTGTAATTTGTACATGGTTTTGGTTTGTGTAGTATTTGGTCGAAGACCTCGAATGTCACCTGACTCTAGCACATTGATGAGTCTATTTGAGAGACCCCAACAGGTTCATGTCCCTTGTGATTTTTGGGTTGCGTTGGAGACAGTGTTCAGAAGCCCCAGCAATGCTTCTATATAGATTTTTGATTGATACAACATACTTGTACCACAGAGACTTTGACTCTCCATCAAAAAACTGTGTACCGCTCCAGATCCAACAGATCATCAGTCATGAAGATATAGCATTCCATGAGAATTCCATGGGTCCAATGTAGTAGTTCTTTAGATTAGTATTGTATTCATCCTCTCATTGAGGCAACCACTATTGTAACAATAGTTGTACATGATCAGCTCTTGTTTTATAGAGCTTAGATCACATTATTATTTTGAAAAAATTGTTACTGTTAACTCGAAAAATCCCTCACTCAGCTCTACATGGCCTACACCACCTAAGGACACCCATGCACAACCCTCGTATCACCCCATTAGACCTCCACACCCTAAAAAAGGCTTAAAAATGAGTAAAAGGGATTAAAACCCCCAAAAAGGAACCTAAATAACTCTCATAAGGGCTAAAGCCTCCAAAAGGGGCTAAAACCCCTCAAAGGAGCCTAAAACCCTAAAAGGAGCTAAAGTTAGGGCAGAAGGGGATAAAGCCCTAACCAAGGGCTTAGAACCCTAAAAAAAAGCTATAAAAGGAGGGGTGGGGGTCACTCTAAAACACTCTTCTCTTTGCATAATGTTATGCTGCCCATGGATGCCTTGAGACCCTTTGTCTCTCAAGCCACCCACATCCCTCCTCTCATCCATTCATCCTTCCATTGAGCCATAGCTCCTCCATAGCCAAGAGAGAGAGAGAGGTGCTTCTTATAGCCAAGGCATGGTGGCCCATTGCACCAAAGAGAAGGTATACCATTGTTTGTTCATGTATTTTCTTTAGTAGCTTAGTTGTTTTCTAACCAATATTTGCTTGCAGGTTTGTTTCTAATAGTTGTTTGCAGGTAGCTGGAGTCAAGCTCTAACATTGTTTGCAGAGAGGCTTCTGGCCATTTCTTATCTTTCTGTTCTTCCTTGCTTTCTATCCATTTATTTTCTACATTTCCATATAGGAACCTACCCTTCCATCCTATAGACAGAAGGGAGCCATTCCTGCCTTGTAGCAAGGGATAAATCCCTGCTACAGAACTGGCGACCATACTGGGTCAATCCCACCAGATCCCTGGTTCAGTTTTTTAAAATTTCAAGTTTTATTTTAGTTTGTGCCCTAGGTTAAACTTTCTTGTCAAATCTAGTTTAAATCCTGTTTATTTACAGTTTTTTGTTTATACCGAGCCTGCACAACGCAAATCCGAGTCCATTTGGCCACAGTACAGGTTACTGTCAACTAGATCTAACTCAGGATAAAAAAAACCCAATCCGGAGCAGGTCACACTTATCAGGCCTAAAGAGGGGACCAGGTCTCTCATTTAGGCCTCACGAGTGCAACCAGGGCACCTTTTTTCCCTCGAAAGGTGTGACTTCATTTAGAAAGATAGACTTCTTCGGTCTGCAAAATCTGAGCGACCCCCTCGCTTGTTTTTGGAAAAAATTGGCGACCCCCTCGCCACATTTGACCTGAAATGTGCAGTCTATCACTCAGAAGTTAGTTTTCAATTTACTAAGGATTTTCAGTGCGGCTCAATCACCTCTGTCCAGCACAATTGTTCCATTTATGTTTCTGTTTTATTTTACTACAATTTCATTCACAGAACTAAGTAAAAGTTAAAAAAAAAAGTTGGTTAATGAACATAGCCTAACTAAAACTTACATAAAATCAACAGCCTTGCATACCCTTCCTCCTCTACCCAGTCATCACCCTTTGGGGTATTTTGGGATAAGACGAAGGGCACAACTTGTACAGTAATAGGCCCTTCACCCAATATTGTTTGAAACCACTAAAAATGGGTGACTTGGAAGGTAGAGGGGGTAGAGAAGGAGGGCTTCTCATGGCTCTAAGCATCCTCCCTGTTGACCAACCTTACATCCAAGAGGTGACCTGTGGATCTACGAATGGGCTTGGCCCATTGTGTTGAGAGCCTAGTACCTTGTCCTGGTCGAAGAAAAATATAGGTGTAAGGTAGTCACCTAGTTAGGCTATCACAATTCAGGGTAAAAAATTGTATCTGTCTACAAAATTTCTATTCATTTACTGCTTTCAACCACAATATGATGAATTCATAAACCATTTTCAGCCACCAAACAACAGAAGCACATAAATACATACACACCATACCATGTAAATCAACCCAACTCAATTAATGACGCTGAGAGAGCCACCAAAATTTATAAATTTACACTAGGTTCAAAAATCTGCAGTCTTTGAGGACATAAGTCCTTGACTGCCTTAATCGTGGGAAGTACTTGGGCTCAGCCCAGAAACTCATTATGAGGAGTACCACGGGAACCCCAAAGTAGCTGGCCACTGAGAGGAATTCCAAGCGAAATGGGAAATGACCGCCGCCAATTGAGTAGAAATCCTATGAGGAAAAAGCCAAGCGCTGTCTTCTGGCAGTCTTGGTGGTTGAGTGACCACCTATAGCTAATAGGAAGCCATTGAAACCAGGGTCCAAAAAATCATTCCCACCAGTTTGATACACAAATCTAACACAGTTGATCCCTCACGCTCTTCCTCACGCCTAAGAGGCAAACCACCACAATTCGGGTCATTGAACCGACACCGTCAAGACCATTCTTGATGACCTCTCTCACCATCAGAAGGCCACATAGCCTTTGATTCATATTCAGACCCATATCAGTCTGAACCAGACCTGCACATAGCACCATCAAGCCCCATGGCTGGTGCAAATCCGGATCCATTTTCTGGCATAGCAATTGCTAGTGGACCCATGTCCACACCACAAATTATCACCAACAACCCTGCAGGTGGCCCCAGCACGGTCATGCAAACTATCATCAATCAACTTCCACCACCCATAGTGACCACTCAGGCCATCCCACCTGCAACACTTGGGGGTAGTGGGCCTTCCACTTACACTGCCCCTCCTGTCACACATGGGGGCAGTGGCCCTTCCATCTACATTGCCCCTCCTGTTACACATGGGGCAAATGGCCCTTCCATCCACACTATCCCTCCCACCACACTTGGGGGCACTGGCCCATCTACAATGGCACCACCAGTACCCCCAGCTATGTAGGTACATTATGCACCTGCAAAACCCACCACCATACCTACCCCATCTCACATCAACCTTGGGTCAAAACTGCCTTTCATGGCTCATCTTAACTTGCCTGATTTGGCCCGATTGACAAACGACCCCATCCACCATCAAACCTTTTGGCCACCCATGCCAACCAAGCTTCCCTCAGACATTCCCAAGTTTGAAGGGAAGGTAGGGGAGTGTCCCCAAAACCACATCATGACATTTCATCTATGGTGCTCATCAAACAATATTGTAGATGATTTGATCAGGCTAATACTGTTCCAACACACCCTCACAGGTGCGACAGCCAAATGGTACATTGAGCTACCTCAAGCCAAGTACCCAGATTTCAACTCCCTAGCTTTCATGTTCCTGCAATATTTCCAACTCCCCGTCAGATATGAGGAAGGGGTGGAGATCTTGTTATCCTATCGCCAGAGCACTGCGACCCATATAACTGACCACATCCATGAGTGGCAGCGATGCTGTAGTTTGTGTAAGATCCAAATTGATGACATGATATTCCTAGATTGGTTTCTTAAAACCTTGCTCCCACCCATAGCAAAGGACGTTGCATCCGAATGTCTCCAATCTGAAGAGGAGGCCATATTGAAAGCCCAACAGTTTGACCTGATCTATGCACAGTCCGGATACCTTTACACCATCATTCTAGATGCTCCTCGTCTAGGTACCTCCTACTGGGATGCACTGGGGGATCCCATGCTGCATATGGCATCACAGGCTTGGTCTCCCAATAGCCACAACACCATCCAACACCACCTGCAGTTCCACCAACACCAAGAAACACTGCTAGTGTTTCCTACCAAAACCAAACTTCGAACTATGCAAAAATGATGTCCCAGTCCGGAACAACAACTTCTTATGCCCAACCTGCGCCACCACAGCAGGCTCAAGCTTTGGCATGGAAGACACAACAATACATAGGGAAAATTCCCACATTTGTGGCACCGCCACCCACCCAAAATTATTTTGCACCACCAGTGCAAGTGGTTCAAGCCCTCGCCCCTACTCCACCTGCTCCGTTGGGACAAGTATTTGCATAACAAAACTGTCCCAACCAGCCAGCCCCTAAATAACCAACAAGGGAAGGCTAGGAATAATCGGCCCCGAAACCAAGCCAATAATCAACTGTAGGGAGATGGTCAACAACCAAACCCTCCCAACAATGCCGTGGCAAACCGACCTGCCCAAAATCTGCCATGACCAAATGCACCGAGAGGCAATGCTCTGTTGCGTACAAACCAACCATGCACACTCTGTGAGGTCTACGGGCACTACACATTCAAGTGTCCCCTCATGCGTTGTGCGAAGAAAGCCATTCAGAACGAGGTTCAACATGCCACCAACACAACGGACCAAGCTCAACCTAACCTAGCACCACAAGGACCTCCTCCTATGGTGCTTCAGAACCCATTGTCGTTCCAATGATTGGTGGCAACCACACCCCCTCCCCAACCTAATCCCAACGCTTTGGGGGAACCTCCCATAGCCAAAACAGGTGTCCACCACCTGCTAGCCATGACAACTAAATAGGTCAACCTACAAACTAGATGGAATCGGTATGGAACCACCACCAAACCCGCTGACACATCAGCAACATCTACGTCCAAATCGGTCAATGCACCTCTTTAGTTACCCCCTTTCCCCCACCCCCCCATACGTCGGGTTGCCAATAACAACACGGCTAGAGATACTGTCAGCTATAGCATTGTGGATGATTTGTCCCTAACACCAATTTCCATGTCCGCTCTTGAGGTACTCAAAACGTGCCCAACGTAGTGGAAAGCCTTACTAGCCGCCCTTGGGGTTGTAGACCCCTCTGAATCCAAGTTGATCACATTCGACACGGAGAATGGAGAACCATGCATTCCATCCACCATTGCCTTCCAAATATCAGTGTCTATCTGGAATTTGGTTGTGCACCAGTGCATAGTAGATGAGGGGGCATCTATGTGTGTTATGTATACCCTAATCTGGCAGAAACTTGGATCTCCAATTCTGCAACCATTCTCCACAACTCTACAGGATTATGATGTCCATCCCACTAAAGCCCAAGGAATCCTCCCCCATGTCCCCATCACATTATCTAGGAAGATAGTTTTGATTGACATAGAGGTTGACAACACTCAACTGGACTATAACCTCCTTCTTGAAAGAAGTTATATGTACACCATGAGAGTTGTCACATCAACTGTCTTCTATCTCATGTTGTTCCCCAACGAAGGGAATATTGTGACAGTTGATCAACTCACTTATTATGATCCGCAAGGGTTAACGACACCCACCAATGTTATCCCTACCATCACCACCATTAAGACACAAGGGATGACCACACATGTTAATATTGTCCCTGCAATCAACACCATGGTTGACAACACACCAGCCTCCCCATTGTTGAATGTTGGTCCTGGGTTGTTTGTTGATACCACCATGATGGTTCATTTTCCCTTAGTGTCACCACCGCTAACACAAAATGAGACTGTGGATTTTTGCATGCTCTCATCCACCACCGCTGCACCCAAATAACAACCACAGCTACAGCCCCAACCGCAACCACAACACCGTCTACAACTACAACATCAACAACAACCGCAACATCATCTGTACCCACATAATTACACGTAGCCACAACCACAACCACACCCCCACATACAACCAGCAGGGAATTATCTAGGCTCCTCACTAGTCCAGACAATTCCATTTCTCTTTCCCCTGCCTGGTGTCATAAGCAATCCGGTAATGGCCACCTTAAACTTGCCCAACTTTACATTGGGAATTATTCCTGTGCGGTATCTTGATCCACCAGCTCAACCATCAATTCCCCAGGTAGTCTTAACACCCGTGTAGCCCATTGCGGTTGAGTCCCATCCTCCACCCGGTCTGCAAAATCCAACCCCCGTAGCTGCACTGCCCCACCCGAAAAGGGCTAGGGGCAAGAACACGAAAGCCACTGAAGAACCTCAACAAATCCCTCCTTGCACCATCTGCGAGCAATAGGGCCATACAACTTAGAACTTCCTTGAGATTCCAATTATCTGTGCACATTTGGATGCCATGGATACGAATGAAAACCTCCCTATGGCTGAACTCCCAACCGCACCAATAGTCAGAAACAAGTCACTGAGAACAAACAATGCTTGCACCCTCTACCATTTGTATGGACATTATTCTCACTATTGCAAAGAATTTCCCAAATTTCGAATGGCTTTAGCTGACCTCCGTCAACATTCCCTGGATTCTGATATCACCCTAATCGAAGAAGTTCAACCCCCACCTCCTTCTTCAGAAACCATGTCCATTTACATGATGTCTAGTTCAACTGATCTGCTCATCTCCACCTCCAACGACGGTCCATCAGAACTGTCTCTTCATTTCTTCCGCAATGATGAGAAGATACTTGAGGCTTTAACCACCTCGGAATAACAATGGGACGACATGTACCATCGCTTGTTCTTCCTCCTCGAAGAACTTGTGTCGTAGTCTGACTAGTTTTCTGTGGAAACCAAAGATTTCATCCATGGGAAATTCAACTGGTTCAAGAACCCCATCCTGGCACTAGACACCTTCGAAGAAGGGAACATGGCCAACATCTTGCCCACCATCAAAATCAACATCTCAACCAATCCCGATATTGTTGAAGAAATCATGCTGGGGGCATCTTGCTCCCCAGAAGAAGTCGCTACCTACAAATCTCTCTTCCAAGAATTCTACGATATCTTTGCCTGTTCTTACAATAAAATGCCTGGGTTGGATCCATCCATCATGGAACACCACATTGACACATGGCCCGATGTGGCCCCCATACGCCAAAAGAAGCGGCCCATCCATCCTTCCAAAGTGGCCGCTGTTAAAGCCAAGATAGAGAAGCTGCGCACAGCCAGCTTCATCTACCCCATTGCCTACACCACTTGGGTTTCTAATCCTATTCCCATGAATAAAAAATAGGGTACCATCCACGTTTGTATAGTCTTCTGTGATTTCAATGGGGTGTATCCCAAAGACAACTTCCCAACACCCTTCATTGATCATATTATCGATGCATGTGCCAGACATGAGGCCTTTTCCTTCATGCATGGATTTTTTGGCTATAACCAAATCCAGATTCGAAAAGAAGACTGTTATAAGACAACATTCACAACCTTGTGGAGCACATTTACATATCGAGTCATGCCCTTTGGCCTAAAAAATGTTGGAGCCACCTTCCAACATGCCATGACATATTGTTTCCATGACCTAATCCACATCATCTTGGTATACCTGGGTGACCTTACCGCTTGATCACCAAAACAAGCACAACACATAGACAAATTGTGACAAGTCTTTTTACGTTGCCACGAGTATAAAATTCTCCTAAATCCCCTCAAGTTTTTTTTCTGTGTCCCAGCAGGCCGCCTACTCGGATTCATCGTGTCCCATAAAAGAATACCCGTAAATCCCCTCAAAGTTCAGGCTATCCTTGGTCTTCCTTCCCCAAAAACTTGGTACCAACTACAGAGTCTCCAAGGCAAGGCCAACTTCCTTCACCGCTTTGTACCAGAGTATGCAACAAAATCTTATGGATTCATTTGCTTGCTCCGCACAAAAATCCCCTTTGTGTAGGATCAACAAGCCCAAGAATCATTTAATGCAATCAAACAAGCCTTGGATTCTACACCATTACTCTCAGTACCAGACTTCACTCGAGACTTCATTCTCTATTTTTCGTCCTCAAACAATTCCATCGCTGAAGTCTTGGTCCAAGAAGACGATGCTCTCCATGAGCACATGATTTACTACGTCAGTCATAAGCTAACAAGACCCCCACTATAGTATTCACCCGAGGAGAAATTGGCCCTCGCCGTCATCTTCTCAGCTCAGAAGTTGCACCACTACATCATCGCAAACGATACTCATGTAGTGGCTGATTCAAACCCAATGCGGTACCTCTTAGGCTGCCACCTTCTATAAGGTCGAGTAGCTAAGTGGGTAGTCGTCCTCCAAGAATTCAACCTAGAGTTTGTGTCCCCAAAAAGCACAAAGGCACTGGCGCTAGCCACAATCATGACCGATTTGCCCCCATTAACCGTGTCATCAGCCCCCAAGGATGATCTCCTTGATGACTTCCTATTCTTCATATCAACGGAAGACCCATGGTATGGGGACATCCTTCTCTATTTATGAACACAAAAGTTCGCAGTGCACTTAAACCATGAGGATAAGCGACACATCTGTCATCAAGCCATTTGCCACTTGCTGATTGGAGATGTCTTGTATTGTCAAGGCATTGATACCATCCTATGTCGTTTCCTCACCTATGATGAGGCCGAGACCACCCTCAACGACTGTCATAGTGGAGCATGTGGATGCCACCTTTCAGGCCTAGCAACCGCCCAGAAGATTCTACGCGTCGGCTATTTTTGGCCCTCCATCTTCGTTGATTGCATAGAGGCAGTCAAGCATTGCCAAAGCTGTCAACTCTTTGCCCCCAAAGGCAAGAACCCCTCCTACACTGTTCCACCCTTGTAGTCACAGTCGGGCCCTTCTGTAAATGGGCAATCGACTTCATGACAATCAACCCCGTCTTGGCTAATCCTCATAAATACATCATTATGGAAGTCGATTACTTCACTAAGTGGGCTGAGGCCATGCCCATATTTGATTGCAAATATGAAACCGCAGGATGCTTCTTCTTTAACCATGTTATTTCATGATTTGGTATTCCTAAACAATTAGTGTCAGACCATGGAGCACACTTTCAAGACGCCGTATGGGCTGAACTGTCAACCATGTTGAAATTCGAACACCAGTACTCATCATCCTACTACCCCCAGGGAAACTACCAAGTTGAAGCAGTCAACAAAATCATTAAAAAAATGCTCCAAAGGATGGTAGGAAACCATAAAACCAATTGGCATCACATGATATTCTCTTCCCTATGGGCTTATCGCACATCCACAAAAACCGCAACCGGTTTCACTCCTTTCCACCTAGTACATGGCATTGAATCAGTAGTCCCTATAGAGTGCCAAATCTTGTCCCTTCGCCTCACAGTAGAACTTCTCCCTGATACTTCACCTTTAGAAGAACGAATCCTCCAACTCGAGCAAACTACAGAAGACCATCAAGTTGCCCTCCAGGCCATTGAAGCAGCGAAAACACGGTTAAAGGTCCACTATGACTCCCATGTCCACCCTCGCACCTTCAGCAAAGGAGATATGGTTCTAGTCTATGACCAACCCAACGATAAGTTGGGCAAAGGAAAGTTTGAGTCAATGTGGTATGGCCCATACATCATCCACTGTTGCCTTGGAAAAGGGGCATACACCCTTATTGACTCTGATGGACAACTCTTGGAGAACCCCCGCAATGAGCTCTACCTCAAGAACTTAACATCACCAATGAGTCACTTCATTTTCTTTTCTTATTTTTCAACGTTTTTTACCACAAGTCAAGGGAAGCACCATTCGATGCTAATCCAAAGTCACTCGAAATCAGTTCGAGACACCTCTCACACCTCCGGGCTCAAACTTATATCTCCTTATGAAACCAACATCTCATGTTTAACAAATAAATTTCAGGACCATTTCCCAGAATTCACCTCGATTTACGAGTCACAATATGATGATGCAAGTGTCTGTGGACCTGTACTTGTATCACTATTTCCTTTCGCTACTCATGTGGGTTGTCGAGCCACCGCCCATTAAGGGACATCATTTTTATTTTATTTTTGTATTTTAACACATAGTTGTTTACTCCGTCCACTGCACCTCATGCGGATCTCTAGACCATCGTCCAAGAAAATAGATCATTTCCTTTGCATGTATTTGGCATATAAGTGCCCCTGGACTTGCACTCACATCACATGTATTCAAGTCCATCCACTACAACTCACATACAACTCTCTTGACCTCTATCCAAGATCCACCTTGGTTTGTGTGCCTCTGCCGCACTGACTCACGAGCCTCTGTCACGGTCTATCCCATGCATGTATTGGTATGTTTGAGAGCCATCTGCTCCATCCATAATGCACGAATGACTTTTGGAGCACTTTCCACAGTCCCTACATGGGGCACCGCCTGTGCCATCGCAATCGGTTGACCATACTAGGGTTTTGTTTAATATTTTTTCTGACTCCTAAAAATAATGAAAATATGGCTGAGTGCAGCTACTTCCTTTCCCACTCATTAAAGTATAGGAAAGGGAATCTACATCATCTTGTTTATCTCCTTTTGCAGACCATGTATACCATCAAATGAAAAGGACCACCTTGGCATAGTCAAGCCAAGACTGTTCCCCTCTGCATACTTTTATGCTTTCTCTGGCAGAGGGGCCACACTTTACGAAAAAGCTCACCATGGGTTGTCATTAAGCTCTTTTCTAGCCTTCTCATCAAGAAAATATTGTCGATCAAACTTGGTTTTGTTCATGCTCGTAAAAGTATCTGAATGACTATCCAGTCAATATAGGTTTAACCTTTTTTCAGCCTGATTGGACTACCAATGGTAAAGAATTCTCTCATCCCCTATAGGATGGGCAATCTCTCCTATGTATACTTTTATCCTTTTTCGGGCACAACAGACTACCAACGAAAAAGATCCCCCACAGGAGTCTTCTTCGTGCTTTCAGATTCTCTAAAATTGAAATCATCATCAAGCATTTACCTTCTCGGGTTCACCAAAAATCCATGAGATCATACCACAACAGTGTCTCTAGACACCACCTCATAGATAATAGTTTGGCAGCATTCCCACTTTGGGTCACCTTTGTTCAGAGTACTCTGCAATGTGTCTTCCTTGGATCCCATCAATATCAAAAGTATCCACCTCCACCAAGTATTTCCCATCTGCAGTGACATTCCCGGTATTACAGCTATGATCCCATTCCCAAGAGTCAGTTTCATTTACTACCTAGTCTGTCCTACCTTCTTACTCTGAACAAAGGAAGTTTGAGTCTATCACACTCCCCCTGACCCTGTTCAACTCTCCCCCCCCCCAATTCAGTGGGTCAGTCCGCAGATTGTCTCACACCTTTCAGTTATATCCCTCATGCTTCTGGACAAGGAAACACCATTTCCTTGACTAAGGGTAGGTCTCCCTCTGTTGATGACAACACACATATTCCAGAGGATAGACCCAGAGGTCCTTGTACCCTGGTTTCATTAACCTCATTGATGAGTTTCTTGGACCACTTGAGAGGAGTCCTTAGTGCCTCTCGGGATGGTTGTTTCTCATGTGCTCAACTCAAATTACATCATCGTACCATTCAGATTCATACAGGGTTTGGCCCGTGCAGTATTTGGTCGAAGACCCCGGATGTCACCTAACTCTAGCATATTGATGAGTCAACCCGGGGGACCTAAACAGGTTATGTCCCTTGTGATTTCTGGGTTGCGTTGGAGACAGTGTTCAGAAGCCCCGACAGTGCTTCTATATAGATTTATGATTGATGCAGCATACTTGTACCACAGAGACTCTGACTCTCAATCAACGAGTCCATACATCTATGTATCATCCCAGATACAATAGGTTGTCAGTCATGAATATATAGCATTCCATGAGAATGCCATGGGTCCAATATAGCAGTTCTTCAGATCAGTATTGTATTCAGCCTCACATTGAGGAAACCACTATGTACCATCAGTTGTATATGATCGACTCTTGTATTTTAGAGCATAGATCAAATTATTCTTTTGACATTGTCACGAGCATGGGGATGCCTACCTCGTCCATATGCATGTCACACATTATTTGTATCTCACCCATTAATGGGAACCATATTAATACAAAAAACAAAAGCCACCATGCCCCAACCCTAGAAGCAGCACCTCTCTGCAGCAAATCCTATGATGTCCATCAGCCATACGATGAGATCCTACCCTTACACATCAGGTAGCAATCTATTAACCTGAAAAATCCCTCACTTAGCTCTACATGGCCTACACCACCTAAGGACACCCATGCACGACCCTCGTATCACCCCATTAGACCCCCACACCCTCAAAAATGTTTAAAAATGAGTAAACGGGCTTAAAACCCCCAAAAAGGAGCCTAAATAACTCTCCTAAGGGCTAAATCCTCCAAAAAGGGGCTAAAACCCCTCAAAGGAGCCTAAAACCCTAAAAGGAGTTAAAGTTAGGGTGGAAGGGGCTAAAAGCCCAAAAAAGGGGCTAAAGCCCTGACCAAGGGCTTAGAACCCTAAAAAGAAGCTATAAAAGGAGGGGTGGGGGTCCCTCTAAAACACTCTTCTCTTTGCATACTATTATGCTACCCATGGATGCCTTGAGACCCTTTGTCTCTCAAGCCACCCACATCCCTCCTCTCATCCATTCATCCTTCCATTGAGCCATAGCTCCTCCATAGCCAAATGAGAGAGAGAGGTGCTTCTTCCAACCAAGGCATAGTGGCCCATTGCACCAAAGAGAAGGTATAACATTGTTTATTCATGTATTTGCTTTAGTAGCTTAGTTGTTTTCTAACCCATATTTGCTTGCAGGTTTGTTTCTATTAGTTGTTTGTAGGTAGCTAGAGTCAAGCCCTAACATTGTTTGCAGAGGGGCTTCCAATCGTTTTTTATCTTTTTGCTCTTCCTTGCTTTATGTCCATTTATTTTCTGCATTTCCATACAGGAACCTACCCTTCTGTCCTATAGACGGAAGGGAACCATTCCTACCTTGTAGCAAGGGAGAAATCCCTGCTATAGTTATGAGCATGGGTATGTTTTCCTCGTCCATATACATATCACACATTATTTGTATCTCACCCATTGATGGGAATCATATTAATACAAAAACCAAAAGCCACCATGCCCCAGCCCAGGAAGCACCACCTCTCCCCAAGAAAATCCTATGATGTATGTCGGCCATACGATGAGCTCCTGCCCTCACACATCAGGGGGCAATCTGTTAACCCAAAAAATACCACAATGAGCTTTACATGACCTACACCACCTAAATAAATCTATGTACGACCCTCATTTGACCCCATTTGACCCCCACACCCTCAAGAAGACTTAAAAATACGAAAAAGGGCCTAAAAACCCCTAAAAAGAGCCAAAATAGCTCTCATAAGGGCTAAAGCCTCCAAAAAGGGGCTAAAACCCCTCAAAGGAGCTTCAAACCCCCAAAAGAGCTAAATATTGAGCGAAAGGGGCTAAAAGCCCAGAAAATGTGCTAAAGCCCCAACCAAGGGCTTAAAACCCTAAAAATATTGAGAAAAAGTATAAATAGAGGGGTCGGGATCACTATCAAATCACTCCTTCACTCCCTATCATTATGTTGCCCGTGTGAGTGCCTTGAGACAATTTTCCTCTCAAGCCATTCACCCTCCCTCTCCTTCATTCCTCCATTGAGCCATAGCTCCCCATTCCTAAGAGAGGTGCTCTCCAAAGCTAGGGCATGGAGGCACATTCCAACCAGAAGGTATACTTATCTTTTCATGTTTTTGCTTTGGTAGATTATAGTTTTCTAACATTATTTGTTTGTAGGTTTATTGCTTAACATTTTCTTGCAGGTTTCCATTGATTGCTTACAGGTCTTTTGGTTTTCTAATAGTTGTATGCAGGGTCTTGGAGCTTAACCCTAACCTTGTGTGCAGAGGGGTTCCATTTCATTTTCTGTTTGTTTCCTTCTATTTTTCCATTCTCATAGGAACCCTACCCTTCTGTCCTATAGACGAAAGGGAGTTGTTCCTGCCTGTAGCTAGGGTGAAAACCCTACTACAAGTAGCATATCAACAAGCACAAGGAGGAGACCTAGGATTGCAGGTGACGGCGTGAAGCTACCCTTGTTCTAGGGTAATGGAACTGAGGATCCCGAGAAATATTGGTTCTTATGTGAAGCAGTGTGGATGGTAAAAGAAGTACAAGATGAAGATATAAAGAAAGGGAAACTAGCGACGACCTTTCGAGGTTGAGCGTTTGACTAGTATATTAAATTTGTACAAGTACTGACGGGGAATTCTCAGAAAACCCTAGCGGAAATCAAGACTGGACTGATCAAGGAATTCAAGAAACCTAAATCAAAATCACAGTATATTAACGAATTGAAGGAAATAAAGCAATTCCCCAATGAGTTTGTGTGGGAATTTGATCAACGATTCAAAACTATAATGTCTAATATTAGCTTCAAAATGAGTTATGTACAATACAAAGAATGGTTCATCACATCCTTGGCACCTGATATCTGCATGTCATTGATGCAACAAAATATCACATCTTAGGAGGAATCCCTAGATATCATGATGAAGTTGGAGGCTTCCGCAGTTGGAGAAACAAGGATTGGTATGAGACATATCTAGTCATAGTTGGTGAACCTTACCATTAAATTGCATGATATTAAGAAATGGAAAGAGGTATGTGAATAATTATGGTGCATTTGAAGTTGGTCTAAGGGAAATCACAAGGATCAATGTCCATACTTTCATTGATACTTACAGTATGGGGCTCCAAACCCACTGAGTCAAGGAGGATTGCCTTGGTGTTGAATTTGTTAGACGAGAGGACATAGGTTGAGAATAATGCATGTACTTACAAAAGGTTGTGTCAAAACCAACTATTCTTTTCTACAACTTATGTCGTTCAGTTGGTCATGAAGAAAAGGATCCCAGAGCTTATGATTTTCTCGAATAAAGAACTATGGATACATAATTTATGAAGGGGGAGGACCAATGAACAACGAAAAAAATTCAATGACAACCACATTATACTTAGTCATAGTATAATCATCCATAACCATAGTATAACCAGCCACAACCGCAATATACTAAGCCAAAGTATAATCCCTAGCAGCCGCAGTATAACCTGCCACAACAAAAATTTAAACGAGCACAATATAATGATTCATTGTTCTAGCAGCAAAAATATTTAGAGGAGTATTATGCGGGGGATGTATTTGGTCATGGAGGAGCTATGGGTCAAGGTCATGGACCAGTTACGTGCTATAATTCCAGAGTTCTGGGACATTATCAGAGGGACTATCCGAATCTAGCAGCTCAGTGTACTTATTGTAGTGCAACTCACCACACCATCAAGGAATGTCCACAGTTAATTGAAAAATGTAAACCCAAGAACACGCCACAACCACAACCAAACGAGAATGCAAATCATACTTAGAATCAAAATCTTGGACCAAATGTGGGAAGATATCTATGGAATGAAGAAATCATTTAGTAAATGTCGACGTAGTAGAGAGAGGAGGAGCTATGATACGAGATGATGGAACACTACTAAATTTCTTTCCTGTGCCTCAAAATAAATGTAATGTCTCTTTTTGTATATTTGGATAAATTGCACAAATTGGGAAAAATTCAAGCTTAATTAGTCCTGACTCTAGAGGGTTCCAACTTTCACCAAATGATCCCAAATTTGAAAGGAGAGGGTATGGTGAGTATTAAAAAATAACAAGGTGTTTTATGGATACTTTTTGTCAAACTTTATACCTCTACAAACTTTTTTGGGTCTAATGAAAAAAATACCAAAATTACTAGGAAATTGTGTTCAAATCCCCCCAAGGGTGATGGCCAAACTAGCTCTCCAAATCATGTAAGACCCTCCCAAAATTAAGAAAAGAGTATGGGAATGATTATTAGACATCAATTAATGTACTTAATCGTGTTTTTAAGTTCATCAAATGGATTATGGTATGCAACATTTGTAGGGTAACTTTCAGTGGAATTGCTTATGGGGAAATTACATAACTAGCTTGATTTTGACATATGAAAGGTAGAGTTAAAGGTTCATATCAGGATGTGAAATATAGAGACAATATACACAATATCAATGGATTCAAAAACATTATTAAACACCATATAAATACCTTCATACAAGTCTGGTATACAACTCATTCAGTATGGGGTTCAAATACATGAAAACTAGTGAATTAGTAGCATGTAATTGCAAGCGTTTCATGTATGGATTTCTTGGATTTCGACCCATAGAGAATATGGAAATGAAATTAAATATTAACATATCATATATTTCTATCACAAAATCATCAAAATCATATAACATACCTCATACAAATCTGATACAAGACTCCTTCAAGATTGAAGCTAAAGTCATGTAAACTAGTGATTCAATGGCATGGGAATGCAATATTTTCACACATGAGTTTATTGAATTTATACCCACAGAGGATATGGAAATTAAGTTACATATTAATACATCATATAACTCATATAATATCCCTCATACAAATCTGGTATAAAACTACTTCAATATTGAAGCCAAATCCATGAAGACTTGTGATACAAGGGCATCAGTATGCAATATTTTCATACATGTATCACTCATATTTCAACTTACAGAGCATATGGAAATAATATTACATATCCATTCATCATATATTGATTCCACATCATCATAAAAATTATATCAATGTCCTCATACAAATCTGATATAAAGCTACTTCAATATTGAAGCCAAATCCATGAAAACTAGTTATTCAAGAGCATGGGGAATGCGAGCCTTCCATACATGTATTTCTAATATTTATAATTAAATATAATATGGAGATGATATTATATATCCATACATAATAAATCAAATATTTTTAATCAACCATCCTCAGCAAGGCACAAGAATCACTCCAACAAGTGCGTCATCAATTGTGAGTGTGGGGAAATGGAGAAGAATGAATGAGAGAATGGGGAGATAGATGAGAATTCAACCGTAGGATTTTCAAAATGGAAAAAAAATCTTTCATTAATCTCCCATGAGATGTCTGAATGTCCCCTCCATCAACCAACTTGGAAAGGAATCCAACTCCCTCGAAATTGGTTCACTAGCAGGGTAAGTGTGCACTCACCGTGCAATGGACAATAAAAAGAACTCCAAAAATTCCAAAGGCCAATTAAAAAATGATAAAAATATATTATCATTACTCATGAAATAATTTTATTAAATTCATGAGTCCTCCTAAGTTTTAATTACCCTTCATGATCTTCCTCCAACTCATCTTAGTGGTTTAGTAACTCTCATGACACTTGTCTTCCTCTTCATGCTCCATTTCTTTCCCCAATTCTAATGGCTTCCTCTAAATACCAAAATCGACCTCTTGGTGGATATTTTTAGCCCTGAAATGTCATATTCATCATATGTCACCAATCAGTTCTGAATTTTTCGTACTTTTCATAGAATCTTCCATCATTTTTTGTCATAGAGTGCATAGAATCTCCTTCAAAGTGGAACACCTTGTCTTCTAGTCTCTTCCTCTTCCATGGGAGTTAAACTGCTTTACCAATTCAACTTCCTTGTCTCATTATATGATATTTGGCACCACATTACCATCCAATAATGTTACATTACCCATGTGTTTGAATTTAGATGAATATCATGCCAAGTGTGCAGGGAATCTAGTCACCCAAAGTCTTCACAAGCTTCCAAGTGTCTTCATGAACCCATTCCAGACTATTTTCTTAGAATTTATAATTTATGTGACCCATTTAAATGTAAATATGGTAAACTAATGTACTTTTGGGTCCCATAACCCCTTATTACAAAATTTATGTCTCCATCTCAACCTATGGAACTAGTAGGTTGGTGAAACATTATTTGGAAATTATTTAATTGGGGACATTACAAATCATCCCCACTCAAGTTTGCTTGTCCTCAAGCAATTACAAGTTTGTATGCTGATTTTTTTTATTTTTTTATTCCCAAGTGGAATCCTCATTTGGTACTCATTCCCTTGCACCAAGTGCTCTCTAATGGTTCTGCTCATTGGTTTTCTTTAGCTGCAAATTGAGTAATGGCACTTGTGTACTACAATTTTGTGTTCCCAAAAGTAAAGAGATGTGGATTGTGCATATTTATATATCATGTAACATCACCACTAACACGAAAAGGATTAATCAAATCTAGACAAACCAATTTCGTGCAAATAATCTTTACCTCCATATTTTGGAAACCTTTAGTGAACTTTCTCCCACATAGGAAAATAGAACACTGCTCTACAAAGATGAACTCAAACAACCGAAGGTTGGTTTTCTTTCTCAAACCAATAATCAAACAACTACTCCAAGTGAGATGAAACCAAGCAATGCCAGGATCACATTGCTTGTATTGCACCCTTACAAACATCATGAGTACAAAATATAGATCATGAAAGTACATAACACCATCATACAAATGTACATCAAAAAGGTACCTCATCAAAGAATCATGAAAGTGCTTGTACATCCAAGTAAGTAGATCATCATGTGGCCTATACACACAAGCATCAAGTATGATATAATATCTACTCTAGTGACATAGTTGAGGATCCCATGACCTATAATGCTGCTCCACAATAATGTAATATGAATCAAAATAATCAGCCATGTGTTCTTTCATCAAAGAAGCGAATGAAGAACCTCCACCAAAATATGAACCCAACAAGAAGAAAAGAAAACATGAAGACTTCAAGTGGATCAAAGAAGTCTCATCAATAAACCCATGAATATGTATATCATCATGAGATAAAATAGGATGTTGCTACCAATAATAATTTTCTTCAATAATATATCTCTTCACCCAAGTGTAGGATGAATTTCCTCCAACATCAAATAGGCTAGGCAAGGAGCAAGGAAAATCGTGAGTCTCCAAGTGACTCAAGTGAACATCACAGGTGCACCCATGTAGATGTGTATAATCATAATGTAAAAAATGATTCTATTGCAAATGTAAATATTATGGTTTTCTAATCATGTCATCATCAAAAGGAGAGATATAAATTCCATACTCTTCATGTTTCACTATAAAAAGAAACCTTTCACCCATACTTCATTAGGATGAATGATGCAAAATTTGGAAGTGTAGGATGTAGGAGAAAGAAAAAACTCACCCAAATTATTAGAAAGTTCAAAATTTTAATAATGTGAAGGATCCATAGAGGTATGATTATGCACCTCCCTTAAAAATGCAAAACTTTCCTCATGGGTTGGTTCCAAGGTGGTGGAATCATGCACTTCTCCAAAAAGTGTATAACCATTTTCAAGAGGCAACTAAAGTTCCTCTTCCACCATAATAAGTGATTGGGTATCATCAATATAATCTTCAAACACATCAAGAACCTTCAATTTTTCATGTTTCTCATGATCCATCATGTCATGAGAATCCTCCAAGCAATATACCATATGACAATCTGAAACATAGGAGGAAGGACAAGTATCTTGAAACCTCTCAAGAAGTTTCTAATTTTGAATTTTGAGCTTATGAATATCTTCATTATTCTTCTAGTATGATTCATGTAACCATTCATTAAGCTCAACCAAATTGTTTCTATCAAAACTCAAAGACATGGAATTACCTTCGATTATGCATATTGCTCTTTGACTCTTCTCCATGTCTTCAAGGAAGGATGACTCCTCCAATGAAGAAAATTTCCAACAAGAATTTGATACCAATTATTTAGTGTCATTTAGTATTAGAAGGGCCTCATGGATATTAATTTCACTCATCTTCAAATACCCTTCAAGAAAAAGAGGTTCTTGTTGAGGAACCTCCTCTTCTTCTTTCTTCCTGATTTGATAAACTTCTTGAATCTCATGTGGTGATGAGGAAGTTGACCTTGGTTCTTCATTAGCTGCTACAAGGTATTCATATTTATTCTCATGATAAATTTTAATTGCATAAACATTTTAAAATATGATCTCTGTGTCACCAACATAGAGTTGTGATCACCCATCAGTAGGTACTCCTTCACAGTTCAAGCATCCATCAGTAGATGCCCTTTGGTCCATGTCCATAGTAGAATATGTTTCGAGAATGATATTCAATATTTTCAAGGTAATATTATTCATTCTCATGTTATGTTTCCTCATATTTTTCAAATTCATTTGGGAGTGACTTTCAATCCTCTTGATGTAATGCTTTTTCTGCTTCACCACCCACAGAAATTGGTAGCTCCTTGGTCTCCTGCATACTTGTGTATTGTTGATTATTCATTAATGAGTTCTCATTTTAATTATTTTAAAAAAATACATACTTGATAATATAATCTTGGTAATAATACCTTTCACGAATATCTCATCTCAAATTTGGATACCCCTGGTAACATGTTTCTATATCTTTAGTAGTAATTTCTTCTTCCGTTGGTGGGGGTGGAAGGAAAGTGGGCTTGGTGGGTAGATTATGAAACAAAGAAATATATGCAAAATTTTATTCAATGGATTATATTAATACATAGGTTCAATTAACATGCTTTGATACCACTGCAATGTCCCTTTTTGGATATTTGGAGAAAATGCACAAATTGAGCAAAATTCGAGCTTAACTAGTCCTGACTCTAGAGGGTTCCAAATTCACCAAATGATCCCAAATTTGAAAGGATATGGTATGGTGAGTATTAAAAAATCCCAAGATATTTTATGGATACTTTTTATCATACTTTATACCTCTACAAACTTGATTGGTTCTAATTAAAAAAAGACCAAAATTACTAGGAAATTGTGTTCAAATCCCCCCAAGGGTGATGGACAAACTAGCTCTCCAAATCAAGTAAGACCCTCCAAAAATTACAAAAATAGTATGGGAATGAGTATCATACATAAATGAATGTATTTAATCATGTTTTTTACGTTCTGAAAATGGATTATGGTATGCAACATTTGTAGGGTAACTTTCAGTGGAATTGCTTATGGGGAAATTGAATAACTAGCTCGATTTTGACATATGAAATGTGGAGTTAAAGGTTAATATAAGGATGTGAAATATATGTAAAATATAAATAATACCAATGTATTCCAAAAAAATATTAAACACCATATAAATCCCTCCATACAAGTCTGGTATACAACTCATTCAGTATGGGGGTAAAATACATGAAAAATAGTGAATTAGTAGCATGGAATTGCAAGAGTTTCACATATGGATTTCTTGGATTTCGACCCACATAGAATAGGGAAATGAAATTACATATTAAAACATCATATATTGCTATCACAAAATCATAAAACTCATATAACATAACTCATACAAATATGATACAAGACTCCTTCAATATTGAAGCTAAAGTCATGGAAACTAGTGATTTAATGGCATGAAAATGCAATCTTTTCACACATGAGTTTATTGGATTTAGACCTACATAGGATATGGAAATTAAGGTACAGATTAATACATCATATATTAATTTCCCAACATCATCCAACTCATATAATATCCCTCATACAAATCTGGTATAAAACTACTTCAAGATTGAATCCTAATCCATGAAGACTAGTGAACAAGGGCATGAGTATGCATGCTTTTCATACATGTATATATGATATTTATACTTACAGAGAATGTGGAAATAATATTACAGATACATACATCATATATTTATTCCTCATCATCATAAAAATCATATCAATGTCCTAATGCAAATATGATATAAAGCTACTTCAATATTGAAGCCAAATCCATGAAAACTAGTTATTCAAGAGCATGGGGAATGCGAGCCTTTCATACATGTATTTATGATATTTTGACTTATATATAATATGGAGATGATATTACAGATTCATACATCATAAATAAAATCTTGTGAGTCAACCATCCTCATCAAGGCGCAAGAAGCAATCCAATAAGTGCACCATCAATTTTGAGTGTGGGGAAATGGAGAAGAAGGAATGAGAGAATGGGGAGATAGATGAGAATTAGACTATAGGAAATTCAAAATGAAAATAAAATTCCTTCATTAATCTCCCATTAGTGGTATGAATGGCCTCTCCATCAACCAACTTGGAAAGGAATCCAACTCCCTCGAAATTGGTTCACTAGCAGGGTAAGTGTGCACTCACCGTGCAATGGACAAGAAAAAGCTCTCCAAGGATGCCAAAGGCCAATTAAAAAAAGATAAAAATCTATTATCATTCCTCATGAAATCATTTTATTAAATTTATGAGGCCTACTAAGGTATAATTTCCCTTCATGACTTTCCTCCAACTCATCTTAGTGGTTTAGTAACTCTCATGACACTTGTCTTCCTCTTCATGCTCCAATTCTTTCCCCAATTCGAATGGCTGCAACTAACTCCCAAATTAGACCTCTTGGTGGATATTTTTAGCCCTGTCATGTCATATTTTTCATATGTCAACAATAAGGTCTATATTTTTTGTACTTTTCATAGAACCTTCCATCATTTGTTGTCATAGTGTGCATAGAATCTCCTTCCAAGTGGCACACCTTGTCTTCTAGACTCTTCCTCTTCCATGGGAGTTAACCTCCTTTATTAATTAGAATTCCTTGGCTCATTATATGAAATTTGAAACCAAATTACCATACAATAATGTTACATTATCCATGTGTTTGAATTTGGATGAATATCATGCCAAGTGTGCGGGGAATCTAGTCACCGAAAGTCTTCACAAGATTCCAAGTGTCTTCATGAACCCATGACACATTATTTTCTTAGAATTTATCATTTTTGTGACCCATTTAAATGTGAATATGGTAAAATAATGTCCTTTTGGGTCCCATATCCCCTTATTACAAAATTTATGTCTCCATCTCAACCTATGGAACTGATAGGTTGGTGAAACATTATTTGGAAATTATTTAATTGGGGACATGACAAGAAAGTCCAATTCAATGTAGAAATGGAGAAATAAACCTTCTTCGAAGAGAAATATGCCTTGAACAAGAACAATGGTAAGGTACCTATTTACAAGATGCCGCTAAGTTTTGATTCGACAAACTCACCAAGATCAAAGAGAAAGGTCATTACTTTGAATTTTTTTCTCGAAACATGTCTAACGTTAGAAAAATATCAAGATGCATTAGTAGAGATAGAAATTTTTTTGTATTGTCAAGAAGACGGGCTACAGATCTCCTAGTTAATTTGTTACAAAACAATAAAACGAGAAGAGAAATGAGGATGAATGTTCAAATCGGGGAATATGATGTAGATTCAGTTATCTTGGATCTAGGATCAGATGTGAATATCCTAACCAAGAGAACATGGTAAATGATGGGAAATACATAGTTAGTCTGGTCCCTAGTACAACTTCGTCTGGAAAATCAGGCCAAGGTTTCTCTAATGGGATGAGTACCCCATTTACATGTCGAAGTGGAAGGATTGAATACCTATGCAGACTTTGATGTTATTTAAATAGTTGATGACACCATCCCATACTCTGCAATGTTGGGATTCGATTGGGTGATGTAAAAATTGATGGTTATCAATTTCAATAAAAGTATAATGACATTCAAGAATCGAGACACGAGGTTCATTGCCCCATTGGATCCCCTCAAAGGAAAGAGATATGTTGAACTGATAAAACACAAATTCATGGGAGGTTGGGATTATGCCTATAATGTATCTGAAGACTATATAAATCCCACTGTTTATGGAGAGTTAGGATAACGAAGCATCAACTCATCATATTTAGAACCGGACGAAGAGCTAGAGAACTGGCAGAAACAGTTGCACGGAGTATCAATTAGAAAATGCGCATGCGTCATTAGTCACTGATATAGGTAGCAATAGAAGTATTTGATCTTCCAACATATGAAGGAATACCTAAAATGATAGTTTTCATTAACAAATTTGAAGATAGAGTTTCTGAACCACAACGTTTGTTGGCATTAGAAGAGGCACTAAAGGATAGTCCAGTGAGATGGTGGGTTGCGCACAAGACATCGATAGTAGACTGGAAAATATGTCGACGAATAATGAAAGTTCAATTCAGGGAATATGAGTAATACAATGGAAAGAAGTATGATGGAATAAATGACCTAAGCAATCATCTGATAACATGCCAAGCGACATGGGAGCTGAGGCCAAAGGAGGAATGGGTTCATCCTTTCATCCATACACTGGAAAAAATACCATAGTGATGGTATGTTTCTATAGAGCTGCGAAGGGAAAAACAACTTGGGAAGAGTTGACTGTCAGTTTCAAGAATGAAAATACATTCATTCATAGAGCGTTACAAGACATCCACAAAAAAGTATTGGAGATAGCTCTCGCTGAGCTACCAACAAGATCACAAAGGACACTAACACCGTAGATGATAATGGAATGCTACAATGTGTCAGGAGAACACGATAACGAATATGATCCAAGATCTATCGACACTCCAAATTCAGAAGGAAGCTATGCATCAAAGAACCAGAAATTCCATACGACAAATTCAAGCAACCATTGAAGATAAAAAAAGGTTAATATTGGGAAAGAAGAAGACCCAAAGTTTGCTAGTATTGGAGATTACTGCGATGATGCAATGACAGGTAAATTCATCGATCTACTACATGAGTTTTAGGACTTATTCTTGACCAATTTTTTTGAGATGAAAGGTATTTGAGGGGACTTGGGCAAAATGAAGACTCCTCTGAATCCTGATGAGAAACCAGTAAAAAAATGACCATATGGGTTGAATCAAAGGTATAAAGAGCACACAAAAAATGAATTAGAGAGAATTTTGGATGCATTAATTATCGAGCATGTCGAAGAATCATAATGGATTGGTCCGATGGTTGTGCAAGGAAAAAAGACTGGTGAAATCCGGATCTATGTCAATCTAAGAAAATGAATGACGTAAGTCTTCATGATCCCTTTCTGACACCATTTACTAATGAGGTGTTGGAAGGAGTTGGAGGACAAGAAATATATTCATTCATGGGTGGATTTTCATGCAATCACCAGATAAGAATTGTGAAGGAGGATCGACACAAAACCACTTTTGTGATAGAATGTTGACATTTTTCAGTACACAGTGATGCCATTTGGCCTTAAGAATGCACAGATGATTTTTTCAAGGTTAGTTGTTATTGCATTCAAATACTTCATTCATAAATTCCTTGTAGTATATATGGACGACTGGACTATTTATGGGTTGGTCAAATACCATACCATGAACCTTAGATTAATGTTGGAAAGATATCAACAACATCAAATTTTCCTAAATCTGAAGAAATGTATATTTTGCGCACCATTTGGAATTCTATTGGGACACATTGTATGCAAGGAAGGCATGTTGGTCGATCCCGCCAAGATCACAATAATTGTCTAACTACCGACACCAATGACAGTGAAACAACTAAGAGAAACATTGGGCCATACAGGGTATTACCATAAGTCTATAAGGGGATACACAATGATCACTACATCGTTGGAGAAATTGTTGAAGAAGGATGTGAATTTCGAATGGAATGACAAATTCCACAGGAGTCTCGATACACTAAAAAATAAGATGGTTGCATCATCGATATTGGTTTTTCGGATAGGTCAAAGGATTTCCATGTCCATATCGATGCTTCATCAATCACATTAGGTGTAATACTGGCCCAACTGGGAGAAGGATCAATAGACCACCCGATTGCATTTACAAGTCGAAATTTGTCTACTATGGAGATAAACTACATGCTGACAAAAAGGGAAGTATTGGCGATGGTGTATGCTTTGGAAAAATTCTGCCACTACTTGTTAGGAGGGAATTTGAAAATGTTTACGGATCAATCAACAATGAAGTAGTTGTCAATAATCATGTGTTGGGGGGGATATCTATTGATGGTTACTGCTATTTCAAGAATTTGATTTCGAGATCATTGTGAAGCCTGGACGACTAAACGTACGACCCAATCACCTATCAAGGATAGATTCAAGAGAACAACCAAGCAACATTGAGTATGGTTTACCTGATGCATATTTTTTTAGATTTAGAATGGTCAATGACCATTACAAAAAAATTATTCAATTTTTAATGAAAGGAAAATCCCTTGAGGAGTTCACCATTAATCAAAATAAACAACTGGTTGTTAGAGCTTCTTACTTCCAATTGATCACCACGTAGCTATACAAGATGGGGGCAAATGAAATTCTACAACAATATGTTCTTCTGCATGAGTAGGAAAGAGTGTTGGAAGAGGCACATGGTGGGATTGCAAGAGGGCACTATGGAGGAAGTAAGACTGCCAGAAAAATACTCATAGATGGATTATGGTGGTCGACAGTACATGTTGATGCCACAGATTATGCTAAAAGATGCGATGTATGTCAAAGAACAGGAAAACCATCATGGAGAGACGAGATGTTATTAGTACCTCGAGTAATGCTATAAGTATTCAGAAAATGGTTAGTTGACTTCATGGGACCTATAAATCCACCAAGAAATAGAATAGGTGTGTGATATATCATCACTGCGACTGATTATCTAATGAGATGGGATGAAGCAACACCAAGAAAGGATAGCACAAGTGTGACAATGACGAGGTTCCTTTTCGACAACGTGTTCACCTGGATTGGATGTCCAAAGATATTGATGACCGACCAAGGATCTCATGTCATCAACCATATAATTAGAGCGATGAATGAGGAATTCCAGATACAAAACAATAAGAGTACTCTATATCACCCATAAGTGAATGGTGCAGTAGAGGCGTTCAACAAGATATTGGAAAATGCACTTGCTAAGGTATGCATTACAAATCATGATGACTGTGCTCTAAAAATCCTTACGATATTATGGGACTACATAATGACATGTAAAATACTGATAGGCCAGACACCATTCAAGTTGGTTTATGGACAAGAAGTGGTGATGCCGATGGAATATTTTGTCCGTAGTCTAGACATAGAAACAATAACAGGAATGAACGACGATAGAGTGATTCAAGACAGATTGACGCAATTAGTACACATTGAAGAGGACCACTTCATTACATGATTTCATTAGCATGTAGAAAAATATTGACATAAGACATGGAATGATCACCACGTCAAAACAAAGCACTTCCAACACAGAGATATGGTTCTCCTCTACAACAATAAGTTTGCGAAGAACCTAGGTAGGTTTCATATGCATTGAGTTGGTCCCTACATCATACATTTATTTACTGATGGAGGTGTAGTACAATTGAAAAAGTTAGACTAAGTACTTTTTCCAAAACTAGTAAATGGGAGTCGGCTAAACCCCTACCGATATAGCCAGATGTGACACCAATGCTAACGACTCAAAAAAAAATGATAGGATGGAAAATTCTAAAGGAAAATATGTTGATGGAAGGAAGAGCGATGAGAAAAGTTACATTGTGACAAGATTTGGAACTTGTCAATACTGGATGAGCTGCGAACTAGTAAAATTAGGCAATAAATGAAGCAATTACACCATGCGGGGGATGACACAAGTTGGAAATATTTGCAATTAATGACTAAGGTGCACGTTAGATTTGCAGAATCAACAGAGGATCTGGTAAATCAATTAGGATTTAGTAATGCTGGTTTGAATCCATCATATGGAAGGATCAGAGGTTATAAAATCAGATCAAGGGGCATGGCTCGACCCATTAAGCGTGTCAAGAAGAAGAATCAAGGAAAAGCAGAAGAATTAGAGAAGATTAGTGTAAGAAAGAAGAGATGTGTTGTACTAGAAGCCATGGTGCATATAATTTCAAGCACAAGCATGCAAGAGACTCTGATTGCATAGGTGTTGTTCAGGAATAAACACCCTTATAACCGAGGGTCTAGGGTTACCAACATACTCTTAAAACTTGCAGACAATCAGCTTTAAAGTACAGAAAGGAAATAGGAAGATATGATGAACTCACCAAATTAATGACGGTTGATCCAAGCTTTGTCTTCTCCCGCTCTGCTCCTCTCCAAAGCTTTCAGGGATGCACTTCCTTCACCTGCAAAGAGCGAATCCTCCAAGTACAATATTATACATGTATATATGACAAGTTAGATAAACAATATATAAAGTGCTTAATCATAAATATTCATCAAACCATGATGNTTGGAAGAAGGATTCTCTTTATTAACAATAGTGAATGAGATAAGTGTACAACCCAATGCCTGAAACAAGGACTCCTCTGCAACCAAAGGATTTTGAGTTCTACTGCTCCAAAGACTTCTGAAGATATACCACCAACATAACTTTGCTCTCCAAGTATGATTGATTAATTCCCTCCCCAAGGCCTCTATTTATACTTAGGGAAATAGAGCAGTTTCAAAGGTTGAGGAGGGTGAGATAGTTAAGATAGTTAATGATTAGGGCTTAACAAATATCCATTAATCATGTTTAATTATTTTTAATGTTGAATGGATGTGTATGCGAGTATTGATACTGGAAACCCATGTATGACACGCAAGTTGCTATAAGGGAAACCCAAGTATAGATTTGTACGCAGGTTGCAATGACAATACTCGTGTACAATACGCGATATACTATGGAGATAATCACATACATACGCGAGTTATTGTGGGAAGAGTCACGTATAGCAATAAACATATAAAAAGGCAAAATGGCAAGCTAGGTGGATAGTGAATGCATCTCATGTCATGACCATCTATAGTGTTTAGGCAACCTTCAATCCATAAATGTCCTTTTGTGTGCCAATAGATGAAGTGTCGGCACTCGGACAGAGAAGTGTTGTTTGGGTTGATAACAAATTCCCCCTAATGTGTGAGGTTATAGGGAAGCAATGGCCGAAATACATTATAATATATTTCTTTGGAGAACTCAGAAATCCAATGGAGAAGAGGTAGTACCTGAAACAAATACATAATAATGCCATATACAAAGTCATATATGAGGATGTTATGTTCAATATACTGGAACACTAGCTCCTTTACAATGTTGAGTACATCATATAGTACGGGTACAAGACCACGTATATTACAAAGGTGGATTGAAGCCACAATATACAATAATGATGAGTCTTCAAAGATCTAGAAGCTGTGTACATAGGTAGAACATAATCTTGCGCAACTTAGTCCATAAACAGGGAACTAAGGTCTTCATAAATAATCCCAAAGAACAAGTACAATACAAGCCATGTGAATAAATGTAGGTTAAACTAAAACATGGAGCGGATTCAACAGATTGTCAATCAATAGGTGATAATCGACAACTGAAGCAAAGGAATTCACCAATGATTAAAGTGAATCCTGAGGTACGATCGTCAAAACTCTAGGTCTTTTTCGTCAGGAATTACTGATGCGGAACCATACTGTGATAAGAAAGGAAATAGATCCTCCAACGGATCACAAGAGTTACTAGGAACTGGGTAAAGAAAGGGAAACACAAGTGATAATAGATACGGCAATGATGGGATCAAGATATAGATCAAACATTGAGTTAAGTCCTTGAATAGTGAGCATGACACAGAGATGACCCAAGGTAGATTTTAAATTTATAGATAGAATAACTAGACTTATCTTTCATGTAGGAGACATGATCAGATTCCCCAGGTAGAACTGATAAGAGGAGGAGTAATAAACTCAAAGTAATAGCTGAATTGAAAGTGAAAATTGAGACATGGTTATCGAAAAAGACAGAGTGTGCTATGTTCAAGGATGACATGCTGCCACTAACTAAAAACCAAGAGAAAATTTATTCCTTACCTTCCCTGTTAAATTTTAATGAGTCCAGGAAAGTCAACTCGGATCTCTCTTCATTTTTTAAAAAGCTTGAAGAGAAGAGGAAATAATGCTTGATAGTGTCACTGATTCGTGGATTTAATGAGCCCAAACTAGTACATGCTCAGTTGGTGTTTTCACATTTAGAGAGTCTGAAAACTCCAAAGAAGACTCTAGGGGGGTCCTTTTTCATCCAATTTAGTCTCCTGAGGCCGGAAAAGTATAAAACATACCACATAAGAACTCTCTTAACTTCCATAGAAGAAAAGGTGAACCTTTTTCATACTTAGTCAGGGAGGTCCGAAAAAGGTTAAATTACCACCTACCCAACGCTCTTTCGAGAGAAACATATAGATTGAGTTTTACGAGTGTGAAGGAAAGCAAGATCACTCGGAAAGATCCATTTGAGTACGAGAAATGGGGATTACAACAATAAACTTGATGCTTTGTTCTTTAGTGTTTAACGAGCATGACAAAGACATAAAGTACACTCATAATCTTTTTCATGTTTAGGTCCAGAGCACGAAAAAGAGAAAACTAAGCTCATACCGGGAGTTCATTTTCTATAAATTTAGTCCCTCAGGTCCGGAAAAGTGATAAACCTATGCCTGAGAATACTCTTCTCAATTTTGTAGAAAAGAGAGTGATCCTTTCTCATGTTATTCCGCATGGTCTGAGAAAGAGATAACCTATCACCAATGCGGATGCCCATTCACATATTCTTAATGAGCTTGAATGGACAATTTAACTCGATAGTCAAGTTTGTTTTAAGGAGTTAGTCCTGGGCCTAAAGAAACTCCATAAGGGTGGGGATTCCTATAAAGGGATAGCTTGCAAAAAGAGACCAAAATGAGGCTCCATTTGGCGTAAAAATTAGCTAAAAGGATTCCCCTATACCTAAGACAGCTGCAGCATGAGTATCGAAAGAAAACATAGGTTCTAAATGAGGATACTCATGAGAGGAAGGCCCTATCCACAGAAAAACGATGGTAAAGACAAGGATCTAATGGTTTAAAATACCATAGTCTATGGTTAAAATGTTAATTCCTAAGCTTAAAATGGAATCAGTATAGATGCAAAAATGCACGTGGAATAACATAAAACCATCCTATATGAGCAAAAAACACATTAGGACAATGAAAAACCTGTTACAAGGAAAAAAAGAGATGGGATTAGTTTGATAAAATATGAACTATAGGCAAAAAACCCACTTAAGAAATATAATTTCTAGAAATAGTTCAAAAAACTAAATAAAACTCACCATTTTGAATTTTAGACATAAGAAGCAAGTTTTTACCTCTACCTTCATTCGATCAGTGTGGACAATCCGGTGGATGAAATCCGATTCCGCAAGTGTCAGGTAAGACTACACCTTGAGCTCTTCAATTTGATCGTAGCAAATTTCAAAATTGAGTCTAAATTTTATATTTTTGAGCACCCTAAAGAAAGGCACGCTGTGTACGCGGGTTTTCTATATTGAAACTTGTGTACATCCATTCTATATGTGGGTTTCCCTGAAGGACAGTCGCGTACAATACGCGACATGTCTAACTAGACAATCGCGTATGTTGCGTGAAGGGGAAAAAAGATATATAGAGTCAAAATTTTGAATTTTTATATGACACTAAAGGTTCACAATGATTGTTTTGCTAGGTGTGAAGATGGTGCTTGAATGGAGGGAGTGTGAGCATGAGGATATGGATCAAGAAGCACTCCAGGATGCCCCCACTGTGAATGTTTTACGTTCAAGTGGGTTGTTGAAATTATTTTGCACATCACCTATGCGGGCCAATGTCCGCCTGCTAGAGTTCATGATAAACTACTGGGACCATGATTTGGGCATGTTTGAACTTCAAGGTGATTCCTTGGAGATTACTTTAGAGGATATTTACTTCATCGCCATTCTATCACGACAGGGAGCTCCAATCAAATTGGAGGGCACTGGCAGAGGTGGTGATCCTCTAAGTGTCCAAAAGTACATTAATATATATTGCACACCAGGTACCCAAAAGAGAGGGAGTTGCATCCCTATTACACATATACGTGATATTCCTTTACAGGTACTAACAAGTACCATAGTGAGGGTTGCGGGATCATCTTCTCTTCATCTCGCTACACAGAACCAAATGAGGTTGGCAATGGACTGCATGCAGGGGGCTTTATATGATTGGTGTTCGGGAGTTGTCCCGATTTTGAGAGAGAAACTCTCTGACTTTAAGAGAGGAAGGAGGAAGAAATTTGGGTATTCAAACATACTAGTTTCCTTCTTCGAGAGAGAGTGTCGGGATTGAGTCTTACAATACCCCTACCGGTCCAATCTCCTTGTCATCCTAGGCTGAGTAGGTGGGGAGATATCTTCCTCCACCATGGAGGAGGTAGCTCAGCGTAGAGTGTATATGATGATGACTTCTACTTTTGATGGGAGTGCTATTTACCAGCACTGGAGTAGTTTACAAATTCTAGGATGGATTTCCATGGTGACCCAGACCTTGTCCTCCCTCCAGGAGGAGCATGGGGAGACCTAGGTAATTTTTTAATTTTCAAATTTTTAAAAGTTTTATGAATCTTTTAAAATATAGGGATATATACATATGTATAAGAGTTCTAATCCTATAAACATGTCAAAATGCAGATATTGGACCAGTCCACCTTGAGGGGCATCCATGTATGTTTGTGTGTCATGTCTTAGGTGAAGACCAGGGGATTATTAGGGTTTTGGGGGGGAAGCTGGCTAGGCTTACCTAGAGAGTACCCACCTTGCAGATAGAGAACATACCAGCCGTCATGCAGGAGTTTGTGGTTGGAGTTCCACTTGTCTAGATATGCCTTTTGAGGCGGGTGGCCAGAGCAGTTTTAGTGTACATAGATGCTGCCGAAGCTGAGGAGGCTAAAGAAGCTAGAGTACAGGGAGACCGGGGGGACCAGGGTGGTCCAGCTTAGATCTAGGGAATTTGATGGACTGTGATCCATTTTTTGTATATTATATAGTTATGACAGGATCTAAGGATCAGAGACTCGACCTATCTATAGACAGATATTCACACACACACACACACACATATATATATATTTTGTCAGTTTATTTACAAATGTTTTTATGTGTATGTTGTATATTTTATGAAATATGTGTTAGATGTCAATCCAAAATGTAATTAGCGTATGCATCAGTTAATGAATTCTAATTTCTTGGAATGTGATTGAATGTAATGAACTCAAAATTTCTTTCCAATAACCTAACTTGCATGAACTGACGTAATAGAATAGGGTTCCGCACCTGATAAGCTATATTGAGCTAGGAAACCACCAGTTGAGATTTCAGTCAGACTTCCAGCTGGGTGATACCACGTGAAAAAGCATCCCATAAAAGCTCAATTACAGCCCTATACTCAGCAACATTATTAGAAGCATGATCTAAACAAGTGCCTCCTGAGGCAACTAACTTTCCTGAGGGAGAATAAATGACCCATGCCGCTGAAGCAAGATTACAAGTGTGGCGACTGGCGCCATCAGCGAAACCTACGCACCTCTCAGAAGACATCTGAAACAACCAGCAAATGGTATAAAAAACACAAACCGACAAACTAATGTACATAAAAATGCATACAATAAAATACAAGAAAAAGTGCTAGGCCTAAGCATAGTACTTCTTTAGGTAGAGCCCATTTCTAGGCTCAGGCAGCTTATTCCCATCAAAATCAATTAACTCATATGTGCCCTTCTTTAAGACTTTCGACATGACATAAGGTCCTAACCACATGGCCTTGAACTTTCTTGCCCCCAGGGGTTCTTTGTCTTGGTCCCAAAGCAAAACAAGTTCCCCCTCAGAGAAAATCCTAGGTTTAACCGACTTATCATATTGGCTTTTGACCCTATTCTTGTGAGCTTGATTAGTTGTCAGGGCATCTCTACATTGTTCATAAAGGTGTTCTAAGTGTACTAGAAGTTCTTCAAGATCTGTCGTATCAGGTAACACATGAATAGCTATTTTCAAAGACGGGATTTCACATTCAACTAGGGTAACAGCTTCCACTCCATGAACGAGTTGGAAGGGGGAGAAACACGTAGCAGTTTTGACATTAGTTAGGTACACCCAAAGAGTAGGGTATAGCATGATATGCCAGTTAGAACGGGCTGCATCAATTGTACGTTTGAGGATAGTTTTCAAAGTCTTGTTAACAGCCTCAACCTGACCATTTGCTTGAGGATAATACGAAGATGAATGTTCTTGTCTAAATCCAAACATAATGGTTAGTTCCTTCATCATGCTATTTTGAAAATGACTGCCATGGTCAGTGACAATCACCTTGGGTATACCAAACCATGCTATAATATGATTGAACATGAAGAAAGTTGTTGTTTTTCCGTCGGCTTTAAAGGTGGGAATTTCCTCTTCCCATTTCGTAAAATAGTCCACAGCGACAATGATATATTTGTGCCCCCTAGCCGAGGTTGGGTTGCACATCACGTAATCAATCCCCCACTTCATGAAGGGGCCCACCATGACAACAGGAAACAACGGAGTAGGATGTGACCGCATTTTTCTGGTGTAAAGCTGACAGGGATGACAGCACTTCACCGCTTCCACACAATCTTTGAAGATTGTGGGCCATAAATAACTGGCACGTAGTATCTTCTGGGCCGTTGCTAACCCAGATAAATGACCCCCACATGCTCCACTATGGTAATCATTCAGGACAATCTCCGCTTCCTCATGGGTAAGACATCGATGCAAAATGGAATCTACTCCTCTTCGATATAAAGTATCTCCTATGATGAGGTAGTTCTTAGCATGAAGGCATAATTTACGTCTATCCTCCCATGAGCAAGCCGCAAGATACTTCAAAGTCTGGAGATATATAAGTATATATTTGTACCAGGGATCAGAGGTGGATATCAAGAATATATGCTCATCTGGGAATGAGTCTTCTTCAGTGACTACATCTTCTTCCATTGGAAATTATGCTATAATCTCAACAAAAACTAAGGACTTTTTAGACTTAGCGGACTGGAAATCCAAGTCAAACTCTTGGAGAATGACTATCCATTTGTTGAATTTTCCCCCAACAATCCATTGGGAAAAAACATACTGAAAGGGATTCACATCCGCCACTACTGTTGTGGTCCTCAGTAAAATGTAGTGACGTAACCTCTGGACAGCACAAACAGCTGCTAAGGCCAATTTCTCGATGTGGGAGTACCTGAGTTCAGGTCCAGCTAAAGCATGGCTAAGATAGTAACCAACATGCTCCTCAAGCTTATCATTTTCCTGGACCAGGACTACCCCAATGGTCGACACGGACGCTGCCAGATACAATATAAAATCCCTAGAGTAATCTGGTAGACACAGTAAAGGTGCCAACAACAAAGATTTTTTCAATGCCTCGAAAGAGAGTTGTGCAATTTCATCCCATATAAATGGGGTGTCCTATTTTAACAAGTGCATGAAACCCTTGGTAATCTTGGCATAGTTAACAATGAAATGTCAAAGAAAATTAGAATTTCCCTACAGGCTTTGAAGTTTCCTGATAGAACGAAGAGGAGGAAGATTTACAATGGCCTCTACTTTTAATGGATCCATCTGGATGCCTCTATTAGAGACAATGAATCTGAGCAGTCTCCCTGACTCAACACAGAACACGCACTTGTGGGAATTCAAGCAGATCTTATAGTATCTGCATCGCTCAAATATCAACCGTAAGTGATCTAAATGGTCAATCCTCTTACAAGAATGTGCAGGAAGATCATCAAGGTAAGGTTCGACAATGGCTTTGATATCATGGAAGGAAAAGTTCATTACCCATTGAAAGGTTTCCCCGGCATTTTTCAATCTGAAGGGCATTTTTTGTACACGAAGGTACCCCAAGGACAAATGAAAGCAGTTTTATGTTGGTCTTTCAGTATTATTTTAATTTGATTGTATCCAGAGAAACCATCCATAAACGAGAACACTTCACTTCCTACCCAAGCATCTATAATCTGGTCTATAAATGGCATGGGATAGTTTTCCTTAGGATAGGCTTTATTCAAATCTCTGAAGTCAGTACAAACGCGTATGGTCCCTTGCTTCTTATCAATAGGAACAGGGTTCAATACCCATTTCGTTAGAGCTATGGGATAAATAAAACCAGCATTCAACAATTTTTCAACTTCAGCCTTCACAGCCACCACTTTACGCGGGTTAACAAGTCTTAACTTTTACCGAACAAGTTTAGCGTCAGGGTATGTTCAGATCTCATGTTCAACTATTGATGGATCAATTCCTGGAATCTCCTCATATGACCATGCAAAGTTGTCACGGAATTCCTTGAACAGGGCTATATAGATTGCAATCTCCTCAGGAGAGCAGTTTGCACCTATATGTATATTTTCTACGACATCCGGATTTATAGAGATGTTGATAGGGATGGTAGCAGAAATATTTGCCATATTCCCCTCAACAAACATTTCTTCCCTAGGCAAGGGATTGATGCGTGTATCAACATCATCTAACAGTATCATATGAAACTCTTGATTTTCTATCCTTCTTAGCTCTGGAAGAAAATAGGATCAATGGTGAAGATATTCACAGATCTTACCACATCCACACATGGCTTCCAGAATGGCTTCATTAGAAGGTAAAACCATATCTAAACAGTCTGTAGAGTGCAAAGAGTTTTCCGCCCAAGCGGGCAAATAGAATTCTTCTAGGTCCTCTGAGACTGTGAGAGGGTCTAGAATGGGATCGACAATGGTTTGAGTGATAGCTTGGTAAGCCACTTCCACTACTGATAAGGGCACTTTTGGTTCATGGGGGGAAGGGAGAACCCAAGGATCAGTCCTATCAAAAACTGTGGCTATGGACTTCCCCACACTAGTAGAACTGATATATTTAATTAGGGCTGGAAGATCAAATGTTCCCATCAGTGATGCGTACATTCCAGCCCCCAAGCTCTGTGCAATAGGTTTGACCTAATCAACCAATGGCACAATGGACTCATTAGACTCCATGCAGCCTTTTTGAGTAAAATCGAGTTGGTCAAAAGTAACCAACTTTCCTTCGTGTGGAAAAACTACCACCCGAAAGACGACCGATACAATAGCAGACATGTCATAAGTCCATCTTCTTCCCAAAATCAAATTATAGTCCAAAGGTTCATCAATCACTTCCACCTCAACAGACACTGCTTTCCCTACCAGCTTAATTTCAAAATTCATTAGGATACCATGCAGACGGAATGACCTTCCGTCGAAAGTAGTAAGCATAGTGTTTGACAGGACCAGCTCTGGGGATCCAAGAGCTTTCCAACATGACAAGGACATAACGCATGTAGAAGCACCCTCATCAATAACTTCCCTTCGAATGGTATTTCCAGCATGGATGACATCTATTGATAAGGATACATGGTAAGGTAGGCGAATTTTAACATCAGACAAGTGAAACTTCACCATGAGACTCGACGATTCCATGCTGCCTAAGGCTGCTAAGAGGGCATCCCATTGGCCGGCACAGCTCTGTAACACCTCTAAAGCTGACATTGAACAAGGGTTTTGGGCTAAGTCTTCAACCATGGAGTAGTTTGAAGTAGCCCTAGCATTAGGGTTATGCAAGGTCTTCTTAAAGACACATTTCAGTATCTTAGGCATAGTTTCAGCAGGTTTCTCGATTGTGAGAGGGTTAGAAGTTTCACCTATAGACTTACCCTTCTTAGAAGTCTCTTTTTCATAGTTTTTATTCCTAGTCTGTAGCAAAGTCCAAGATCGAACCATGTTGATATAGTTGGGGTCAGGGGCACCTGAAGTGCCCCTTGCTACATTAGAAGCTAAAGCAGAGTTCTATCCTTAGGGAAAAGGATCCTTCAGGACAACCGATTGTTGAGCTTTTAGTAGCTTTTGGGCTTGTTCCATAAGGGGACAAAGGTGAGTGAGGTGATCCTCGTGGCACAAGTTGCACAGGAACTTCACCTTTTTCTTTTCTTTCTTACCCCCATCAGTATTGTTCGTGGGGTTCTTCTTGTTTTGATTTCCCTCCCCTTTATTTCCTCTCTTCTTCTTCCCATCGGGTTGTTGATTTCCCTTCTGAGAGGTTTGTGCAAAAACATTTTCACTTTGGGGGGAGGGGGAAGCCTTTGCTGCCTTCTCTGTAGAATGCTTGACGGACAGCTGATGAAGCTATTTGGCCAAAGAATCTAAAGTGGGAGAGTTTACAGACCCAACCACACCATCGGCATGGGGTCCAGGCTTAGGTTTCTCTGCATCGTGGGTAGGCCTCGGTGCCGCAACGATAATCTTATACAAGATCCCAGATTGTGCATAAATCAAATCCAATTGTTGAGCCCTGAGGATGGCTTCTTCTTCGTTCGTCACTCCTGAAGTGGATACGTCCTTAGATATGTAAGGCAACAGGGATTTAAGGAACCACTCTACTAAGAACTTAGGAGGAATAGTGGCTTTTATAAGGCTCTTTCACCTCCTCCACTCTTGGATATGATCCAAGATGTGGGTATCCTTGTTCTGCCTAAAGGTAGATAACAAGTCCATTCCGAAATCGTATTGGACCGAAAGCTAAAAGTGGCTAAGGAATGCACTAGCCAAGTCCCAAAAACTACTGAACGCAGCAGAAGGCAACTCAATGTACCATTTTGTTACAGTATTCATTAAGATTCTATGGAACAGCCTAAACCTAATTGAATCTTCATTCAGTGAATTAGAAGAACACCATAAATGAAAAGTGGTGGCATGAGCCCCAGGATCTTCTCCAACTTTTCCCTTGAATTTAGGGATGTCCAATGGCAATTTGGTGGGGACAAGTGGCCACGAGGGGTCATACCTCACCGGTTCGTTCATCAATTTTGACAAATCTGGCAAGTTTAATGTTTCCAAGAAAGGAATCTTGGGTCGCACTGGGGCACTAAAAGTGCCAGTATGGGGATTAGAGGGACTTGCCCTCAAATACCCGTATGTAAAGGTGGGGTTTCCCCTTGCCGCCAGTTGTGAAGTGGATGGCTTACTTTGAAATAGATTCCATCCGTAAGCCATAGGATTGTGAGTAGGAGGTGCAGTATACAAGGTTCGGTCCGTCCCAGTCGAAACTAGGGTTTGAAAAAAGGGAGCAGGTATCCCTCCGCTGAACAACAAAAAGGGAGAGCTTGTGAACGGGGCCAAGACCAGAGTTTGGAAACCTTGCTCGTAAGAGGTAGTGTTTCCAAACTGTACTCCTACATAAGAAGGTGACGGGCCTACATATGGAGTGGATGGGAGAATATGCCCCCCATTCCAAATAAATCCTTGGACGAAAGACGAGGATCCTACCGGACCGCTCTGGGTAATGTGTGCAAAGGAGGAAGGAACAGTAGGTATACTGGGAATCCCAGTAACCATGTCACTAGAAGCACCTGCTAGGCTTGTGAGAATCGACGGTTGAACCACCCAGCTCGCCAGAGTCAATGGCATAGTAGGTATGCTATATCTAGGGGCACTTACCGGGGGAGGTAGTACCCCTTCAGCTGGAAATGCTGAGGTGAAAGTAAAAGAACTTTCTCCTGTAGTAAACATTATGCTTCCCACAGGGACACCTAAAACAGGTGAATCAAAAGGCCTAACTTGGACGATCACAAGATCGTTTAAGTCAGTTAAGGGTGTGTTAAAATTCCTTGCAAACGCGTCAGCTTGCAAGTCTTCTATCTCAATTGTATTAAAATCAAAATGGTTAGCTCTAAGTGTTGGTTCACCTGGAACTTCACTTACTCCTACCGGTTCAAATCAACCGTCTGTGTCCAATCTCCGCCTTTGGGGTGGAGGTGGAGGTTCCAATGTGATGAGAGGAGGAAGGTTTTGCAACCTTCATGACCTTCTAATAGGTTGGTCCTCCACAGTTTTAAATTTCACAATTCAAACCCTGAGGTTGGCTAAACACAGACAAACCACAGAGGAATCACTAAGAAATTCCTAAAGTCTCAACAGTCAGCAAGGGTAAAAGATATGCTTTCCCGAAGAAAGATGAAGAACATTTACTTGGTGTCCTTGAAGAGGTTCTTAGGCACAAGTAGAGGAATCACCCACTGCCCTCCTACACTTTCAACAAGGGTTACCTTCCAAGCCCGTCCAAGGTGAACCAGAAATAGCCTTTCAGTTTACCTAGGTATGAACCCTAGATGTCAAGAGACTAAAGGCTACCTTAGCTATAACAACAGTCCGAGGGGACAATCACAAGCCTGATTCATATGCATGGGCAGGGTAGCTGAGCCTAAAACTCTGTCTAGGATAGAATCCCCATATGCGTAAAAGTCCTGATTTATGTTTCAACAAGGAATCATAGGGTTATCTCCTCAGTCCAATGCCTCCACGCGGCCTCGTGCTTGACTCCCATTTGAGAGGAGCTTCCTAGAAAATATTTATAAAGATAAGGATTTACCTATCGAATGGTCCACTATGTCTGAATTTTAATACTTATGGGAAGTTTACACTTCCTATCCCACAAGTCTAGCCTAAGCTAGTAGGTGAATGGCCCTAAAAAATAAAAGGTTATGTTGACGTGCGTGTTTGACTATGCACGCAACGGGGGACATGACCTAGAACGGGATCCTTAGGGTAGGCTCCAAGCTGTTTGGGATAGTCGTTCCCGACAGGTTTAAAGGCTCTGTTGGCCTAAGAGTCTGAAAGACTTATGACAAAAATTAATGCTACTGATTGTTAGTCAAACCTATCTTTATGATTTACAAAAGTTAATTCAGGTTATATGTTACAAGATATTAGACTATCAAATTTAATTAACTTAAATCTGATGAAGTATAAATACAGAAAAATAAATACACACACAGTTAATATTTTACAAAGACATGTTATCTACACCTTGTACAATAATTACAACGAGAATAATCTGACTGTAATTCATAGAGAGGGATCTGGTTCAAATAGGTTTTTTCAAATAATATAATTTGCAGAAAATAAACAACATATTATCCTATCCTACTTCCTATCCTGATCAGGAGCGGCGAAACAATTAACCTGTAATCGATTTATGCCAATAAAACTGCTGCATGAACAAACATGATAATATTTAAATAAGTTTAAACATTAACAGATCATACAATAGCCATTACATATTACATAAATAACGATACCGATCATTAATTACATAATATGACGTATCAGCAAGATCGAAACATTGAAATCGGTAATGATATAAAAGATGTATATTTGCAAAATTCTTTAGATAATTATCACAAACATATATGAAGTAGAAAAGTAACTACAAGACTAACAAATATCCAGAATATATGCAAAGTATACAAACTCAAACATATATTAAAATATCACCAGTTCAAGATGTCATGGCTGCAGACAGATAGCTGCCCAAAGTCACAGGTATTTTAAACTCCAGTGTTGTTTTCCCCTTTTCCATCAAAAATCGACCCCCATTCCCATAAACTTTCAATCCTTAAATACATGTTTTCAAAAATAAACATCCCTTAAAGTTTGAGATAACCTAGATCGAATCCAACTAACTATCCATTAAAAATGACAAGTGTAGCATGTCATTTTTCAACAAAAGTAAAACACCGTGAAAAGATAATGATTCGATCCATGAGAATCGAAACAAGACCTAGAAAGTCTAGAAATGGATCTGTTCCGATTGATGGGGAATATTATCCAAAAATAAACAGTCCTCAAAACCTGGGCGTACACAGCAACCATATCACCTGCAGTAAATCAAGTAATAAAATTAAAACATAAACACAAATCGAAATGATAAATAATAAATAATGAATGAAATAAAATAAAATACATAAATACTTGTACAAAGATCATCGAAATTCAAAACTAAAACCTGACAGCAAATAGATCCAACATAATCACAAATTAACCGGCGCATTAAAAACTTGAATATTGACCCCACTAGAATGACTTGGCGAAGGAGCCCTGAACTGCATGAGTGCAATCTGAGCGTTAAGCTCACGAACCTTTTCTTCTTTCTTGTCAATTTCATCTTGCAATTTGAGAACCCTCCTAATCAACTTATTCTTATGATTTTTCAATCGGAGGAGCTGTTGATCATTCGCATTAACTTTCTCCTTCAACATATCATTTTCAGCCTTTATTAAATCCCGATTCACTGCCATTTCACCTACCCTATCCTCCATACTACGAATTTTATCCAACAAGCGATTAATAAACAAAGGATGAGCCATATCTGCAACACAATAAACACCAGGTGAATTTGTGTGCACAGGATTTTCTTTAGTCAGAGTATTAACCAAAGAATCCTCTCGCACCTCTTTGTCGAGCACAGGAATATCCTTGTCAATAACAGGAAGAGTCTCCTTGACAGGATTCGAAACAACTTCAGGCTGAACGACACTATCATCAATAGGCGGAGAGATGTCGAATTCTTCCTCATCTAAAACAACAGTTTCCACCTGACCCTTGTCACTCACAGGGGTTTTGACAGAGTTAGCTTTCTCCATGCTTCTGGTGAATCTAGCCGCCAACTTAGCTCTTGGTCTATCTTGCACACGATTGCCAATTTTATCAATATTGTTTTGGGTTGTAATTGGTGACATAGGTGAAACTCTCCTCACGTGCTTAGACCTTAACGGAGTGTCAACGCTCTCGACTGGATTTGACATGGGAGTTTTGCAGGGTTCAGGGCTCATACGGTTAGGACTCGACAAAGGTCTGCGGAAAGAAGGGACTGAGACCGAACTAGGATCTTTGTGTTTGCTGCAGTCTTCAGGGTTGTCGAACATGTAGTGACAAAACGAAGAAAAACCATTGAACTCTACAAATTCCTCCCATGACCGACCCAACTTCAACAATTCACTGTCGATCAACATGCGAACCAACCCATGATGAAAAAGGCTGTGACTGACGTTTTAGGGCCTTTTTTAATCGCATTGGACATTTTGAACAAGCTATGTAAAAGATAATAAGGCAAATTTAACGGAAACCCTATAAAAATAGACATAAGCCGAAGGTGATATACATACGCTGATGATAACCGGCCTTCACAGGTCAAGTAACGATGAATCAAATCAAGCACAGGACGCCATTCTGCCTTGAAATACTTACGGGCCACTCCAGTTCGAAAAGAGACTTCCTGAGCAGGGTTTTTAAGCAATTGCCTCCATTCTGTTATATTCATCTTCTGGTATTTGAACCATCTCTGACCAGTCAGGGACAAACCTGTTGCGGCCACTATTGACCGTTCATCAAGTCGAAACCGGAGATCACCAACTTCTGCTTGAAAATCAACTAGAGAGAGAGCAAAAACCCTAGTAAATTCAGGGTTCGAGTCATAGAATTTCTTCAAGAACGGCATCGACCCTATATCCTCGACCTTTACTGCGAGCTCAGAGTTCGAACTTAACAAGGTCATTTTGCAGGGTTCAACCCTTACTACAGGTGCCATCACTGGCTGAGTCCAGGTGCATAACCTCACGCAAAATAGGTACCAGAGCTCGTACAAGATCGTGATCACTTGCAATAAAGGCTAAGCACAACCAGGTGATGAACAGGATAAGCCATGCATAAACGAAGGCTATACCCCTGCGGGTTTGGCATGAACGAAGACATCGGCACTCGGAGTGGTAATCGATTAATGGAAAAAACGACGGTCGAAGACCCTAGACAACCGATATTATCATGATTTACCCTGAATTAAATAACAGGAGACCCTTCGCTGTACGTAGAACAGGTGTTCCATTTACAGGCATCCATGACGAGGGATACGTACCGGGACTTAAACGCGATCGACAGGTCAAGTACCAGCGTCATGATAGCATGCTGGCTTTGCAATAGGTGAATCAGGATAGAGGCTGGGACATAAATCAACTTGACGATACATGCATCCCTACCATGAATTCGACCTACCTCTTAAAGGTGGCGGATAAATAATCATAATTGCAAACCATTAAATCAAGAATCAAAACATTACCATATAATAATGATCGGCATAGATGTTCGTGGTAACTTCGACCGTGGTTTGAGAACTTAGGATATGTTCGCAATGGTTTGTAACACATGTGGCTTACGTACACTAGGTCTTGACCGACATCACCACGAACTAACCATTGATAATATTTGAACCCTATCAATAATTATAATAACAAAATCAACAAAATCAATTCATAATGTTTTGGGTTATTTCTAGATTAGGATAAAACGAAGGATATAGAAATAATTAATATTTATCCTTAATTGCAAACCCAAAAACAAATAATAACTCATTAGTGATGATTTTGTTAAATATTCTATAGTTGCAAAGGTTTCTTTTAAAAACAACGAATTTCCCCAATTCAGTAGCTGACAAAGTGGCATTGTTTCAGTAGCTGTAATTCCTCTTTATTTTGCATTGAGAAATTCGAACATTTCATCTAACAAAATAGGATTTTGTTAGATGAAATAATGTTAATTAAAGGCTGTTGAGCCAGGGCACAATAGATGGCGACAAGCTGGGCGGAACAATTATCTCTGCCTCTTAACCTGAAATCATGCACATGAAGAAATTAAATCCTTAATACAAGCCATTATACAAAGATCACTATTTTAACATCTCAAACAAATTCAAGTATTTCATAATTCTAAAACTTACCAGAAAATTACAGTTTCAGCGATTTGTTTGATAAAATCAGGTCTCAAACAGAAATTAGTCCTCAAAGAGTAAGACAGTAAATGGCTTAGTTTTAAGGATAAAATCTCAATACCATAAGCATGGCCCTGCTGCCAGTAGGCGTTCATAGCCTCGACAGGGTTGCTTCTAAACCCTCAGAACGCCAGTATCCTATCTGCTAGTTGTATATGTACAATTCTGGTCGAGAGAAACTGTTACCACTGTTTTCTTTTAATTTTATTCCTCATGAAGGCCATGGTTCAGGCTTGGTAACCAGATAGTAACCATGTCAGTCACCAGTATGCATTACAGTAAAATGAACCGGCTCATGATGAGACCTTTCACCCCTCAGATTTTTCCATCCAAGGGTCATTGCCCAGGCTTGGTGACCAGAGACGACAATGTTACTAGAAGCAAACCTATGATCCTGAGCAGATCAGCTCGTAATGAGGCTTTCTGTCCTTCAAGTTTTTGCATATGTTCAAGTCCCTCCTTGTCCAAAATGCAATTATTATTAATCTCAAATGAGATTATCTTAGTAGATAGGGAGGAGAATCTGATCCTCTTTACGAGAAGAGATGGCGTAAAATATCTAAATAGATAACTTTACCAAGTACTGTCCCAATCCCGTTGGGCAAATCTTTGCAGAGACTGATATACTTAATTAATTTTAACATGGTTTGATCTTTTTTCTGGTAGAATCTAGAACAATGAAAATACCATTCTTTGTTCAAGAAACCAAAACAGAATGACATTTTCCAGGATAATAATGTCTTTTGTGCATAACTTACAGATAAATGACAGAACTTAAAATGAGCCATCAGTTCAAGGTTTGATGAATTTACCAGGTTCATAACACACAAACAAAACAACAAATCAATCAAAAGGACAATGAAATAAAATGCATCAAGCAAACACACCACACAGGTATATACAGGATGATCCCTTGAGGGGGATCAGCAAAAATATCTCTTTATTAGGTGACCATTTACTGAAAGGTTGTCAGTTTCACCTTCCAATGTTTGTAACCTGAAAGTACTAGGACCAAGTTTTTCTGTAATAATAAATGGCCCTAGCCACAGGCATTGGAACTTTGTGTGTTTTCCTTTATCTTCGTGTTCCTTGTCCCATTTCAAGACTAAGTCACCTACTTCCAAATCCCGACTGACCGACTTCCTGAGGTCAAACCAACGCTTCACAGTTTGGTGGTGTTTCTCAAATTTTTTCCTAGCCAACTCCCTATCTTCCTCCAGTTTCTGCAAGGTGTTAATTCGATGCTCCATGGCAGAACATGGTACCTTCTGTACTGACTGGGAAAGCTGTAGGGAGGGTAAGAACAAATGAGGGGGTAAGATGGCTTCTTTACCATACACCAGGAAAAAGGGAGAGTTTCCTATAGCAGCTTTGGGAGTTACCCTGTCAGCCCACAAAGCATTTGACATAGCAGTATGCCAATTCCTATGATGGTTAGCCACAGTACGTTTCAGAATCTTGATCAGATTTTTATTAGAGGATTCTGCTAACCCGTTACCCTGAGGGTAATAATTAGCTGAATATTTCAACTTTATACCCCTATCCAATGCATACTCAGTTAATTTTGTGGAGGAAAAATAAGTTGCATTGTCAAATATTAAAGATTCTGGAATACCGAATCTGGTAATAATAAAAGAATCAAGGAAAGATATCACCTGTTCGGATTTGACTACCCTCAAAGGGATGGCTTCAACCCATCTAGTGAAGTAGTCTATGGCTTTCAGAATGTATTTATGTTGTTGTGAAGAGGCTGGTGTGATTGGGCCAACAATATCGAGACCCCATTGCTGAAATGGGACTTCGATGATAACCGGCTGGAGGGGTAACGCTGCCTTCTTTAGTCTACCTCCTGCTCTCTGACATTCTTGGCACTTCCTGGCGAAAGAATATGCGTCTTTGAACAATGTGGGCCAGTAGTACCCAGCTTTAAGTATCTTGTGGGCAGTAGTTTCTCCACTGAAGTGTCCTCCAGCTGGTCCATCATGTAGTTGAGATAACACATTATCAGCCTCATGTCCTTCTAGACAACGAAGGAGAACCCCTTCAAAATTATTTCTAAACAAAATATTATCAATAAGCTGATAAGGTGCAGATTTTAATCTTAAAGTCCTCTTATGACGTGGATCTAAATGTTCAGGGGCGGTCCCATGCAATAAGAAGAACTTAATATCGTCATACCAAGAATCAGGAGGAGTGGAGACCGGAAAAACTTCCCTTTCAAATAAAGAAGGTTCGCTAAAGAAGTGCAGATCAGGATCAGAATTGTCCGCAGACCTGGCTGCTAGCTTGCAAAGTCCTTGCCCCCTGAAAATCTCTAAAGGTTTTATTTCCAGGTCATATTCCTGAAGTGCTGTTACCCAATGTGCTCTTTTTTCACCAAGATCCTTCTGTACCAAGAGATTTCTAACTGCAGAATATGGTACAACGACTTTGGTGTGGGACTTCAGTAAGTAAGGCCTGAAATGTTTAACAGATTTGAAAACAGCGAAAGCTTGCTTGTCTACTTATGGGTAATTTAATTCTACACCATTGAGACCAGAACTCGTAAAAGCGATAGGAGCTTCATTATTTTCCTGGTTTTTCTGTGTCAAAACAGCAGCATAAGAAGAATTAGAAGCAAATGTATACAAAATGAAAGGTTTGGAAAAATCTGGGCTAGTTAGAGTGGGAGCTTCAGCAATCACTTTTAAGATGTCATGAAAAGATTGCTTCTCATCAGTGTTCCATTTAAACTCATCATCCTTTCTTATCACTTTCTGAAGCGGCTGAACAATTTCCGTAAACCCAGGAATAAATCTAGAAACAAAATTTATCTTTCCAAGAAAAGACTACATGGACTTCTTTGAGTGGGGCATCGAAATCTGTGATATGGCACGGGTACGTTCTGGGTCAATATTGATGCCTTGTTTAGAAACAACAAAACCCAGCAACTTACCTTCTGTGACTAAAAAGATAGACTTCTTAGGATTTAAAGAAATCCCATACTTCCTGCAACGCTCAAAGACTCTCCTGAGATGAGTTAAATGATCAGTCCTATTTTTTGAAAAGATCGTAACATCATCAAGATAAATAATGAAAAACTTACCAATCAGACCTCTGAAGGCGATGTCCATTTCCCTCTGAAATGTTGCTCCGGCATTTATGAGACCAAATGGCATTTTCCTGTACGCATAGGTTCCCCAAGGCGTCCTAAAAGTTGTTTTCAACTGGTCAGCTTTGGATACCAACACTTGGTTGTATCCTGAAAAACCATCTAGTAGTGAAAACATTTCAGATCCGGAGACCTGTTGCAAGATTTTCTCCATTGTAGGAACAGGATAATTGTCCTTATCAGAAATCTTATTCAGGTTTCGGAAGTCGACACATAACCTGATGTCACCATTTTTCTTCCTCACGGGTACACGATTTGCTACCCACTGTGCATGCCGAACAGGGAAAATTATTCTGGCGGAAAGGAGTTTATTTAGCTCCTTCTTGACAGCTGGTTTTAGGCTGGGGTGCATTTTCCTCAATTTTTGTTGAAAAGGCTTAGCCTCCGGTTTCATAGGAATGACATGTTGCATGATATTAGGGTCGAATGTTTTCAGGTCATCATACATCCATGCAAATATGTCTTTAAACTCTTTGAAGAGATTAATGAAGGTTGTTTTTTCCTGGGCAGTACATTTACTCCCCAGATTCACACATTGAGGGTTTTTCTCAGTTCCTAGATTCACAATGTCATATTGCATGATGGAGCTATTAGTTTTACAATTCCTTGCAGCCTTAAATTTATCCTTTAAGTCATAGAATTTCTCAAGTTTGATTACTGACCTGGGAAGAGCACTAACCTGATCGAGAGATTCCTGAATTGAACAAGGCTTATGGATTACCGCAAAATTGTGTAGATCCTCATCGTGAGTCATCTCGTCCAAAATCGCATCCTTGAAAGTATCTTTAAAAGTCAGAAAATCGATCAATTGTTGGTCATCATTGAAGACTCTCCAATTTGCTATGTTGTCAGGTATAGAAGGTCTGAACAACAATTCAACCGAGAAAGCATCAGTAAGGATTCCTTCAGATGGAATCAATCTTGAAGCAACATTAGCTAAAATATCAACTTCCTGATTTAGATAACGAGGGATGGAACTTATGTTAAATGCTTCAAATGCTAATAGTAAATTCCATACCTCATCCTGATAATTTCTCAAGTGTCCAGCTATGCAGTGTATTGTATTACGTACCTGACGAACAATAATCTCAGAATATCCTAAGACTACCAAGGCTTTGGCTCCCAAGTCAATCGCTTTCTTCAGCCCTTGAATGAGGGCTTCGTATTCAGTGATGTTATTGGTGCAATCGAATTCTAATCTGCAAGCAATGAAATACCTTTTCCCATAAGGATCAATCGGTAAGCATCCTGCACCCGCTCCTTCTTTTGACTTGGAACCGTCAAAGTAAAGAGACCAACAACCGTCATTAAGATCTAAATGTGGTGTATCTGGAACTGGAATTTCAGGTGGGGCTTGTGAAAAATGGCAAATTTCAGACTGCTGATTTGAATCTGGAATTTCTGAAATTTCAGCTTCCAAGTTCCCAAAAAATGAGTCAGCCATGTAGTTACCCATTATGGTATCAGTGAACAAGACTGGTTCATTTGAGTCATCAATTTCAGTGACGGTATGCTTCATATACCGTTCTCGATCGATTCTTATTTTATTCGGGCAACCCTTATGAGATATCCACAGGTGCCACCAATCTGTGGCAAAATACCCATCAAGTTTTTGTGACCAATCCCTGCTAAGAAACAAACCATATGCTTCAGGGATGTCAGCAACAATAATATCGATGAGAAAGTGAACTTGTGGATTCGAATCCAACCTTATTAGCACCTGCTTCAACTTACCTATTACCTTTACATTTGAACGATTGAGCTGTACAATACTTGTATCACACGGTTCAGGGACAGCATTAAGTTTTTTACATACAGAGTAAGGCATCACATTCTTAGAGGCTCCTGAGTCTATCATACAGTTATGCACTTTACGATTAAATATTTAAAATGTAAGTAAAAAGGGCGGAGTTGAAGAATCAGACTTCTTGCCTATGGATGATGCATTAACTGAAGCCTTTTTTGAGTTATCCTTACTAATGGCAGAATTGTTTTGATTGGAAGGAGTCTTACCAGTTTTACTTGGGCAAACTCCTTGCACCATTTTATCTCGAATCACAGGTATCTTTATGAGTTCATATAGAGAGATATTGGCTCTGCTCTTCTTTAAGTCTTCGATCAAGTCATATTCTAACTCAAGGGAATGTGCAGATTTACTATTTGCAGACTGATCTTTATCTTTGACAGCTAAACTATTATCTTTAACAGTTGTAGCAAGTTCACCTGGGGGCTGGTCCTTTTTACTTCTGGTGTTGTACTGATGCTAATTTACATTGACAATAGCCACATTTTTGTCATCAGTTAATTCTGAGGTGTCCCAGAAATGACTGATGACATGGGGTGGTTTATCGTCATTGTCATCATCTATTTTTTGGTTATCTTGAGAACTCTGTCCGGAAGACTGAGTTTCATTTTTAGTAGATGTTTCTAGATATGAAAATATTGATTTGAGGAAGCTATTGAGTTCCTCAACGCTGTTGGCTTCAGAGGGTGGAGTTTGTTTCGCAGCTGAATTTTGAAAAGGTTTTCTGAAAAACTATTTAGGTGGTTCTTTGTTTGTGGTATTTTCAGAAGTACCCTTTTTTAAATCTATGATTTCATTAGACAGTTTTTTAATGACTCTTTGTAAACTGTCAAGATCTAAGGCATCTTGGCCCCTTTTGTTAGAGCTTTTGGTAGGACTGTCAGTCTTCTTCCAAGAAGAAGATGCTGAATCGTTATCTACTCCGGGATTTGCTTTTGTGGAATTCGCATCCTTTTCGACTTTAATTGCTTCTTCAAAGTTTTCAGCTAGGGTAAGTTTGGCTTTTTGCCTAACAAACATGGATATTTTCCCCGGTAAGGCTGAAGTGTAAAACTCAACAGTAACGTCCTCAATCGGCCTTGAGGTAGCAGGAATCCTGTTTCTTAAAGTTAGAAAACACTGGTTAAAATCTTTAACCTTTTCTTTGGGTTCCATGCGAATTCTAGATAATTCTGAGACTAAAATAGCAGGAGTCTTGTCATCTCCAAACTTGTTTGTAAATGCAAGATCAAATTCGTTCCAGCTAGTAATGGAACCAGCTGTAAGTGAAAAGTACCACGTCGATGCTTTTCCCTCAAATGTATAAGGGAAAAGCCGATAGACCACATCTTCATGTTCCACATCCAAGAGTCGAACTGCCAACGTAAACTTCTTGACATGATCTTCCGCTGGCTCTTTTATCTCAGGGTTGAACTTAGGGAGTAATTTCTCAGGATGTTTAGGTAAAGGGTGCTGAACGCCAGGGATGGCCACTGCATCCTGAGCTAGCCATGGCATATTAGCATTGGGGTTTGGGGGATTTGCAGCTTCCATGTTTCTTGGAGTTGGAGGCGGTGAAGGTGGTGTTTGTAAAACACGAGGAGGCGATTGAGGCGGCGATGGTGGTTGTCCAGTCCCTCCTGAAACAGGTGATCCTGAAGAAGAGGAAGGTTGGTTGGTGCCTGTAAAAGATTGTTGTATATGAGGATCGGGATGAGAACCTAAAGGCTGTTCTCGTTCTCCCAGAACAGATTCAGGATGACGAGTACGAGGACATGTAATATGCGGAAGAGGTAATTCAGTGGGCTGGTGCCCGGTGAGATTCGAATAAGCCCTAGTTAAAATTCTACGAGATTCGTTTAAGGCTTGCTCGTACTGGTCTATTTCTTCAGGTAAGTGAATACCGGGAGAGTTGAACTGAGAGATCAAATTTCGAACAGAGTCGCTCACTGGGGTTTCATTCACTCGTGATGAACGGTGAGAGCATGGTTGTGCAGTAGATTGTATTTGAGGGGTGATTGGCTAATTAACATTGTTTACAGGGTTGTTTTCATCAGCCATTGGCTTACGCTATCCCTCCTTCTAGTGCCATTGTTGACGTGCGCATTCGACTATGCACGCAACGGGGGACACGACCCAGACCGGGATCCTTAGGGCAGGCTCCAAGCTGTTTGGGATAGTCGTCCCCGACAAGTTTAAAGGATCTGTTGGCCTAAGAGTCTGAAAGACTTATGACAAAAATTAATGCTACTGATTGTTAGTCAAACCTATCTTTATGATTTACAAAAGTTAATTCAGGTTATATGTTACAAGATATTAGACTATCAAATTTAATTAACTTAAATTTGATGAAGTATAAATACAGAAAAATAAATACACACACAGTTAATATTTTACAAAGACATGTTATCTACACCTTGTACAATAATTACAATGAGAATAATCTGACTATAATTCATAGAGAGGGATCTAGTTCAAATAGGTTTTTTCAAATAATATAATTTGCAGAAAATAAACAACATATTATCCTATCCTACTTCCTATCCTGATTAGGAGCGGCGAAACAATTAACCTGTAATCGATTTATGCCAATAAAACTGCTGCATGAACAAACATGATAATATTTAAAGAAGTTTAAACATTAACAGATCATACAATAGCCATTACATATTACATAAATAACGATACCGATCATTAATCACATAATATGACGTATCAGCAAGATCGAAACATTGAAATCGGTAATGATATAAAAGATGTATATTCACAAAATTCTTTAGAGAATTATCACAAACATATCTGAAGTAGAAAAGTAACTACAAGTCTAACAGATATCCAGAATATATGCAAAGTATACAAACTCAAACATATATTAAAATATCACCAGTTCAAGATGTCATGGCTGCAGACAGATAGCTGTCCAAAGTCACAGGTATTTTAAACTCCAGTCTTGTTTTCCCCTTTTCCATTAAAAATCGACCCCCATTCCCATAAACTTTCAATCCTTAAATACATGTTTTCAAAAATAAACATCCCTAAAAGTTTGAGATAACCTATATCGAATCCAACTAACTATCCATTAAAAATGACAAGTGTAGCATGTCATTTTTCAACAAAAGTAAAACACCGTGAAAAGATAACAATTCGATCCATGAGAATCGAAACAAGACCTGGAAAGTATGGAAATGGATCTGTTCCGATTGATGGGGAATATTATCCAAAAATAAACAGTCCTCAAAACCTGGGGGTACACAGCAACCATATCACCTGCAGTAAATCAAGTAATAAAATTAAAACATAAACACAAATTGAAATGATAAATAATAAATAACGAATGAAATAAAATAAAATACATAAATACCTATACAAATATCATCAAAATTCAAAACTAAAACCCGACAGCAAATAGATCCAGCATAATCACAAATTAACTGGCGCATTAAAAACTTGAATATTGACCCCACTAGAATGACTTGGCGAAGGAGCCCTGAACTACATGAGTGCAATCTGAGCGTTAAGCTCACGAACCTTTTCTTCTTTCTTGTCAATTTCATCCTGCAATTTGAGAACCCTCCTAATCAACTTATTCTTATGATTTTTCAATCGGAGGAGCTGTTGATCATTCGCATTAACTTTCTCCTTCAACATATCATTTTCATCCTTTATTAAATCCCAATTCACTGCCATTTCACCTACCCTATCCTCCATACTACGAATTTTATCCAACAGGCGATTAATAAACAAAGGATGAGCCATATCTGCAACACAATAAACACCAGGTGAATTTACGTGCACAGGCTTTTCTTTAGTCGGAGTATTAACCAACGAATCCTCTCGCACCTCTTTGTCGAGCACAGGAATATCCTTGTCAATAACAGGAAGAGTCTCCTTAACAAGATTCGAAACAACTTCAGGCTGAACGACACTATCATCAATAGGAGGAGAGATGTCAAATTCTTCCTCATCTAAAACAACAGTTTCCACCTGACCCTTGTCACTCACAGGGGTTTTGACAGAGTTAGCTTTCGCCATGCTTCTGGTGAATCTAGCCACCAACTTAGCTCTTGGTCTATCTTGCACACGATTGCCAATTTTATCAATACTATTTTGGGGTGTAATTGGTGACACAAGTGAAACTCTCCTCACGCGCTTAGACCTTAACGGAGTGTCAGCGCTCTCGACTGGATTTTCCATGGGAGTTTTGCAGGGTTCAGGGCTCATACGGCCAGGACTCGACAAAGGTCTGCGCAGAGAAGGGACTGAGACCGAACTAGGATCTTTGTGTTTGCTGTAGTCTTCAGGGTTGTTGCAGTGAAAAAACAAAGAAAAACCATTGAAATCTACAAATTCCTCCCATGACCGACCCAACTTCAACAATTCACTGTCGATCAACATGCGAACCAACCCATGATGAAAAAGGCTGTGATTGACATTTTTAGGGCCTTTTTTAATCGCATTGGACATTTTGAACAAGCTATGTAAAAGATAATAAGGCAAATTTAACGGAAACCCTATAAAAACAGACATAAGCTGAAGGTAATATACATACGCTGACAATAACCAGCCTTCATAGGTCAAGTAACGATGAATCAAATCAAGCACAGGACGCCATTCTTCCTTGAAATACTTACGGGCCACTCCAGTTCGAAAAGAGAATTCCTAAGCAAGGTTTTTAAGCAATTGCCTCCATTCTGTTATATTCATCTTCTGGTATTTGAACCATCTTTGACCAGTCAGGGGAAAACCTGTTGCGGCCGCTATTGACTGTTCATCAACTCGAAACCGAAGATCACCAACTTTTGCTTGAAAATCAACTAGAGAGAGAGCAAAAACCCTAGTAACTTCAGGGTTCGAGTCAGAGAATTTCTTCAAGAACGGCATCGACCCTATATCCTCGACCTTTATTGTGACCTCAGAGTTCGAATTTAACAAGGTCATTTTGCAGGGTTCAACCCTTACTACAGGTGCCATCACTGGCTGAGTCCAGGTGCGTAACTGCACGCAAACTAGGTACCAGAGCTCGTACAAGATCGTGAGCACTTGGAATAAAGGCTAAGCAAAACCAGGTAATGAACAGGATAAGCCATACATAAACGCAGGCTATACCCTTGCGGGTTTGGCATGAACGAAGACATCGGCACTCGGAGTGGTAATCGATTAATGGAAAAAACGACGGTCGAAGACCCTAGACAACCGATATTATCATGATTTACCCTGAATTAAATAACAGGAGACCCTTCGCTGTACGTAGAACAGGTGTTCCATTTACAGGCATCCACGACGAGGGATACGTACCAGGACTTAAACGCGATCGACAGGTCAAGTACCAGCGTCATGATAGCATGCTGGCTTCACAATAGGTGAATCAGGATAGAGGCTGGGACATAAATCAACTTGACGATACATGCATCCCTACCATGAATTCGACCTACCTTTTAAAGGTGGCAGATAAATAATCATAATTGCAAACCATTAAATCAAGAATCAAAACATTACCATATAATAATGATCGGCATAGATGTTCGTGGTAACTTCGACCATGGTTTGAGAACTTAGGATATGTCTGCAATGGTTTGTAACACATGTGGCTTACGTACACTAGGTCTTGACCGACATCACCACGAACTAACCATTGATAATATTTGAACCCTATCAATAATTATAATAACAAAATCAACAAAATCATTTCATAATGTTTTGGGTTATTTCTAGATTAGGATAAAACGAAGGATATAGAAATCATTAATATTTATCCTTAATTGCAAAACCCAAAAACAAATAATAACTCATTAGTGATGATTTTGTTAAATATTCTATAGTTGCAAAGGTTTCTTTTAAAAACAATGAATTTCCCCAATTCAGTAGCTGACAAAGTGGCATTGTTTCAGTAGCTGTAATTCCTCTTTATTTTGCATTGAGAAATTCAAACATTTCATCTAACAAAATAGGATTTTGTTAGATGAAATAATGTTAATTAAAGGCTGTTGAGCCAGGGCACAATAGGTTACTAATAAATTTTAATTATTGCATTCATTTTAAGGGAAATTTCTTACTCAGAAGGAAGTGGAGTGAAGGACTATGATGTTTTTGACTCGATAAGAAATATAAAAAGAAAAGGTGTATGTTTTCAAAGCAAATTATCACTACTAAAACAAACTTCTTTTTTCTTTTTGTAAATATAAATTGATGAAAAGCAACGATAAAGAGAACACTAAGACTATATTTTTGTAGTTTTTTGAGATTATATTTTAAAAACTGAAAATAAAACTACTCTATGCAAAATCAAATGTAAAAGCTTTTAAGATGTTTTCTTTTCACTTTTTAAAAATGCTAAAAGACTACTATGCACCTAGATGCACAAAAAACTTGAGTATGCTTGAATTAAAAAAACTGTATAAAGGAAGCAAAGTGAAGTAAATAGATTAAAAATACCAAGAATCAACCACCTAAGGAAGACTTGGAACCCTAGATTGGGCAGATACAATGAAAGGAAATCACTGAAAACACACAAAGGCAAGTGGCACACCAATCACTATCCGAAAATAGATTGGGATAAACAGCGTCTGGAACCCTGATCACTGATTCAGAAAACCAACACTTAAACCTATAACCCAAATAGGAAAATCCACTTCAAGTTGCAAACAGAAAGAAAATCCAAACAAAAGAACTCAAGGGCTTTACAAGAAAGCACAAGGTGTGGCCAACAAGGTCATCATACTCACAATACAGTGCTTAAAAGGAAGACCAACCAGCAAATGGAGCTTATAGAGGGACAAGGGACAAGCAAACCCTAAACCAAAAATTCCAATGCTAAGGCTTGTATGTGACTGTATATAAGGGAAACCCGCGTACTATATGCGACTGTCCTAGAGAGCAACCCCCGTATGCAAGCCTCTGTACGCGACTATATGCAAGAGAAACCCACATACAGATCCAAAATTTTCTAACAAAAAGAAATTTTTTCAAGGTCTTCAAACACTATCCTAAGCATGAACCAAGACAGGATACCACACACAAACTCAAGGCAAAGACTGGGCAACGGTGAATAGAAATAACCCACAACAATCTGAAACCCCAGCGGAGTCGCCATTTCTGTTGTTTAGGAATAAACACCCTTATAACCCAGGGTCTGGGGTTACCAACGTACTCTTAAAACTTGCAGACAATCAGCTTTCATGTACATAAAGGAAATAGGAAGATATGATGAACTCACCCGATTAATGACGGTTGATCCAAGATTTGTCTTCTCCTGCTCTACTCCTCTCCAAAGCTTTCAGGGATGCACCTCCTTCACTTGCAAAGAGAAAATCCTCCAAGTAAAATATTATACATGTATATATGACAAGTTAGATAAACAATATATAAAGTGCTTAATCATAAATATTCATCAAACCATGATACATGAAAGAGACTCAACACAAAGTTGGAAGAAGGATTCTCTTTATTAACAATAGTGAATGAGATAAGTGTACAACCCAATGCCTGAAACAAGGACTCCTTTGCAACCAAAGCATTCTGAGTTTTGCTACTCCAAAGACTTCTGAAGATATACCACCAGCATAAATTTGCTCTCCAAGTATGATTGATTAATGCCCTCCCCAAGGCCTCTATTTATACTTAGGGAAATAGAGGAGTTTCGAAGGTTGAGGAGGGTGAGACAGTTAAGACAGTTAATGATTAGGGCTTAACAAATCTCCATTAATCGTGTTTAATTATTTTTAATGTCGAATGGATGTGTATGTGAGTATTGATACTGGTAACCTGCGTATGACACGTGAGTTGCTATAATGGAAACCTGCGTATAGATCTATACGCAGGTTGCAATGACAATACTCGTGTACAGTACGCGATATGCTGTGGACATAGTCGTGTACATACACGAGTTGTTGTGGGAAGAGTCACATACAACAATCAACATATAAAAAGGTAAAATGGCAAGCTGGGTGGATAGTGAATGCATCTCATGTCATGCCCATCTATAGTGTTTAGGAAACCTTCAATCCATAAATGTCCTTTTGTGTGCCAACAGATGAAGTGTCGGCACTCGGACGAAGAAGTGCCATTTGGGTTGATAACAATAGGAAACCATGATATAAGAAATGCAGGAAATCGTGTTCGCATCAGGGTACCGATTGGGAAGAAGAGGAGCACCAATCATTCAATCACTCCAAAAAAAAGAACCAAGACAATCCGAGGTTTGACGAGGGGGACCACACCAGAGGGAGAAGCAGGTCCATCAACTACAGAAGAAGATGAAATGAAAAAAAGTGGAAAACCACTAGGGAAGAGGTAGAAAACATCCCCGGGTATGTACCAATGAGAATGGAAGGGGCACCAGAAGTAAGGATTGGAAAATCCAACAAGTATGCCATCAAGATTCCCGCAACAACCAAAGGTTTTCATGTAAGGAAAAATATTGTGCCACGGCTACAGAAGCTATAGTATAATGACCATGACATCCTTACATTCTCGAAGTGCACCAAGGAAACCTATGAGGAAAGAGCATAAGGCGACAGAGGACCAATCACCAGAGAACTTGTGCAATGGCCATTGGTATTGCAATAGTCCAGTCTGTCAATCATCCATATGCTACATTATTGGATGATATTCATAAGTTAATGCATGCATGAAACATGTATTCACATGTTTCCATGGAGGTTATTTGTGGCTAGGGACAAAGGTCCCAATTACAGTCGACTTGATATCCCAAATCACCGGCCTACCCAAGACCGGGGTCGAGCCATCATAGTAATTTTGAGGAAAGGATAATGACAAGAAGATGGAAGCGAATATATGAAAAAATATGGTGTAATAAAGGATAAAAGGGTGTATGTAATTGATGCCATCAATGATAAGGCAGTGCGAGTCATAGCAAAGTTGCTGATGGTAAAGATAGTGCAAAAGAATTTCCTGAATTGGTGCACATCGGGGGTTATAACATCTGTGGAGTCGTGCGTATCTGGCGTATAGATGAATTGATCCGTGTTCTTATTGAATGAGCTGATGGATGACACCGTGTTGGCATAAGAGGTTGGTAATCCATTCACTTATTCCTAGATGGTGATACTCATCGCTTTGGTGGGATGGATGGAGCCAACACATTATAAAGGAATGAAGGTTTACATTGTCAACATATGCTGAGGCATAAGGTATAAAAAATTGTGAGTGCTCAATGACAAGGAACACCAAACAAACAACAACTTTCATTTTTACTTATATTTAGATGCACTGTGAGAGGAAGTAGTCAAGGTGTCACGTCTCACAAACCAAGTTGCAAACAAGTGCCATAGGATCACATTATTGGCGATGGGACCCCACAATATACATATTCAGGCACAGGAAGATACAGAGAAGCAATGGATTACGACACATTACAAGATAATAGATGAATATTTGGACACCATCATCAAAGAATGGCCCCCAGAATGTAAAGTTCCAGTAAGTGACAAGGAACCGTCGAACCTAGGAAATGGACCATCGACAGATGTCCCGAAAGAGCAGGATAAACCAAAGGACTCAGAGGAGGAAGAGAACTCACAAGATGAGGCATCATTAGAAACTTCGACAGAATCAATATTGGAGAAAAAACATGAAGAAGCAAACACAAAGTAGAGGTTTGAGCAAGGCAAGCGGAGCAACACTACAAGACTCTCTGATGAACAAGTAAACCCGCTACTGGAAATAATCAATATGGTGAACACTGACAATAAAGCGAAGGTAACACAACATGTAACAAGTTACTTCCACCAAGTTACAAAGCTGCTATAGACACTCACATATGCTATGCTCAAGACGAGAATGCCACAAGATGGAGCATCGCAAAGGGTGACTGAGGTTGACATCGACACAATAGTGTGACTAGTAAAAATATTGCCACATGCGATCACAACAGGGGATGAGGTTACTGATGCTACACTACGAGGGAAACAATCGATTCTTGTTGACCTAAACTTGTTTCCGATGTCTACACTAATAAGACTTTAGATCTCAATAGGTGAAGAGATCAGAGACCGCGAAGCAACAATCCATGATCAACTGGTTTGGTCAAAGCAGTAGGAAGAAAGCGCCGAAGAGGAACTTCAATGACTAAAAGTAGAAAAGGAGGCAATCATAAATGAAAGTACCAATTCATTGGAGAAAAGGAAACGACTAGAGAGAGAAGTCCCGTTGTCATGCAAAGAGGTACCAGAAGTTAGTCTAGAAATTTTTGCGGAAGCAAAAGTATTAAGACTGGGGAAAGTTGTCACAAACCTGTGGAAGGAAATGTAAATAATGCAAACGATTGCAAAGAAAATAAAGGAAAGTTGTCGCAGATGCCGCAATAGATATGGCGTATATAGAGAAGGTCCTGCAGATGATTGCAGAGGAAATAACGTAGTTCTGGGGTAGCTTATTACAAGACCAGCAATTGCACCAACTGGACGTGTAACTTGCCGAAGCAAAAGTGAAACTGAAAATGTTGAATGGATCACTCAAAACGATTCCCCCACTTACATAGGTAACTAAGGAAACCAAGCTAAAAGAGTTGCAGCAATGCGTTAACAAGGCACGTACCAGGCACCAACAGAGGACAACACATTTTGAATAATTGCAAGGTACAACAGATCAGCTAGTGCTGAAGGCCATGGAGGAAATCACAAAAACCAAGGCAGAGCAAAGAAAAGTGCAGCAGATGAATGAAGATTACCTGATGAAAAAGGAGGTGGAAGAGTGCACAACAATCAGGAAAAAATTCAAGGAAGTCGTCGAATAAGTCAAAGCATAATATGATGACTCCAAGGAAAAATTGAACACACCGATTTCTTCCAGCTAAGGTGGCTTGAGGAAGAGCCACAAGTTTGTGTTGGGGTCTTGCTGGAAAGGGGGTTGGAGTGCACAAAGTGCTCTACCTCCACTTATAGGAAGGATGTCGAAAAAAATAAAAATCAACCATGGCGGAGGAAGAAACCGACAAACTAGGAAATTTTGGTTAAGTCAGTTAGAGATCGGTTAAGTGGACCATTTTCTAACGACCTAGTAAGCCTATAAGTAGAGTTAGGATTGTAAATCAAAAGATACCAGATCATCTATCTATGCATTTGTCTATCAACGGATTGTTCTATTATCTATTTTTGACCAAATATTAATCAACCGAGGAATGTTTTTGTCTTTTGCGGTTCAATTTTGGTATTGATGGGATGAAGACTCTGTCCTATGAAGGGAATTTGATCAGTATTTTGGCACTTTGAGTTGTACTGTCGTAGTTTTGTGGAATTCATTATTTAATATGAATTATGTGTTTTCTACATTATTTAGGGTTAAATATGCGATGGATTAGATGAGTTGATGAATGATTATGCTACATTTATGTTTTCATTTTACATGTGAATGATGCAAGGTGTCATAGTGCTTGTCGATTTAATGTATTTTGATGTAAATCCAGGTAAGTATTATTGCGAATGACGATGATCATAAGTAGATCTGGCTAATAGTACAATCATGAATCTGTACTTCTGGGTGATGTTGAGATAGGGTAATAGATAGCCCAAAGTCCTCTTCCCACTATGAAAACTTTGTTCATGCATCCCTCCCTCACACATCTCCGGTGATACTGCACTTGATCTGGAAGTGTTTTTTAAAAAGGGTAAGTATTTTTCAGGCCAATGTTTAGGGAGTCTCTGTTGGTAGTTGTCGACAATAGTGTAGAGTGAACCCTTATCAACTAAACTTTGTGTGTGTTTGTGTCAACACCTACCGCCAATGGAAGCATTACATCCTTGGAAAAGAAAAAATCATCCACACTAATTACAAGTCCTTGCAGATCATGCAAACCTAAGGAAAGTTACAGAATGAATGCCATCAGAAGTGGACCACTTACTTGAAACAATTCCATCTGTACATTAAATATAAGAAGGGAAGCACCAATCGAGTCATTGATAACTTGATTGCCTCAATCGAGATCCAGTAGCAGCTTTAACCACAATGCTCATCTCTTACGGCCACGAGACCTCTAGGTGGCCTCAACTATATGACAATGATCATGAGTTAGCTCCCATCTATTAATCCTTATGTGCAGGTACACCGATGACATACTTTCATCTTTAGAAAGGATTTTTATGCCACTCGGGCCATCTTTGTGTTCCTTCAACTGAGCATGCAAAGATTATTTGGAAAGAACATTACAGTTGTGTGGCATGGCACTTTGGAACTGAGAAGACATTGGCAGTATTGAAAAAATATTTTTATTGGATGAAAACCTGACAAGACATTGAATGATATATCAGATCCTACACTTCTCACACCATCGCAAAATCAACCGTCAAAATGCAAGGTTTGTACACCTTGTTTCCCACTTCGAACGAGACATGGGAATCCATCTCCATGGATTACATGTCAGGACTACCTTCAACTAAGCAGGGTAATGACTGTGTGTTTTTGGTCATGGATCGCTTCTATAAGATGTTCATTCTAATAGCTTGCAAGAAGAGCATCTTTGTCGAAGCCACTGCTAAGATCTTCTTCGATCATGTTTGGGTTCATTTTTGGGATGCCACAGACTATCATTTCAAATCGGGACAACAGGTTACTGAGCACTTTTTGGTCTATTCTATGGTCATTAATGGATACCAAGATCACCAAATCAACTTCCTTCCACCCCTAGACGGATGGAAAAAAAAAGTTAGTCAACTAGATGATTGTGCATATTATGAGAATGTACAATTCTAAACATCCCCGCACATAGGATGCGATCCTTCCTTATGTTCAACAAAGCTATAACAAATCTCTTCATAGCTCTACCTATCACATCCCTTTTTAGGAGTGCTTGGGTTTCCAACCATTAGCGCCAATTGATGTAGCTCTACCCCTTACATCCCCACAGGAGAGATATTCACATGCTCATGTCGAGGCTGATAAGGACACTAGATTTGTTGAACGAATCCAACACATCCTCCAACAGGTCCATGGCATTTTGAAAAATTCCAGTGCTAAATAAAATCAATGGCATGACCAACTTTCGGTTCCACACAAGTTCTAGGTTGGGGATAAGGTTTGGTTGCATTTGTAGAAAGAGAGGCTCAAAGGACCCCATTGCAAGCTTCGTCCACTTCAATATGGTCCATACACCATCATTAAGGTAGTTGGTGATAATGCCTTCGAATTAATCATTCCTCCATTCCTTGGCCTACACCCAGTATTCAATGTGGGGCTCCTTCGACCATATTTTGCACCATTGTTGGACACCTCAGAGGTGGAAAAACAATTGACACCTGTTGCGGCTGCAACTGCTTTCCCCAAATATCTTAAATTTTGGGCCCCTCCTCATTATTGAATGTCACTTCAGGTCGTTTCATCCTTGATTTTTCTTTGGTCATGTTTTAAGTTTGGATGATGTTAACGATTTGCATGCAGCCTGTTTCCGGAATTTGTTTGTGTTTGAATTTTACAGCGGGTCATAGAGTTGAGTTTAGTATTGATAATTGTTCTCTGATGGGCCGCCGTTTTGAAGGTAAAATGGATTCTGACTGCTGTTGAATTTTTAAAAGGATTTTGAACACTTAACTTTTTCTATTAAATCGACTGCTTTTGTCCTTTTCCCTTTTGTTGTTGCGGCTCCCAAAGTGGCTTAGCGTCCAAAGCGGAAAGAGCTCCGACTACCGATGCATGTTGACCCTTTTCATCGCGGACCCGTAGTTATTTCTCTTCTGCCGTTGCGGCTGGGAAAGTCATTCAACTTTTGATTTAAATGTCTTCCGACTTCCAACTAAAGCTTTTTCCCGCTCACGTTTCTCTTGTCTGTAGCTTATTTCTCTTCCGCCGTTTCGGCTGGGAAATTCGTTTAGCCTCCGATGTTAATATCCTCTGATTGTCGATTTTAAGTTTTCTCGCCTGCGGATTGGTCTACCTTTCCGATGTTGGTATTTTAGCCGCCGATGAGTTTCCCATTTGCCGCCGCTGGTAATGTTGTCAAGCCTGGAGATGGTCGAGGTAGTGGTGTCAGCGTCTGATAAAATTCTAATAATGGTAGTACGCCTAGCGATTTCCTTGTGGAATAGTCGTTTCAATTGGTAGAATTTGCTGCTTTTGAATGATGCTTGTCGATTGATTGCAGGCGGTTTCAGGAGATCGGTCAAACTACCACGACGTGGAGGAATACGGACCGTTTGGTAGAAGTATAACTGAAACTAGAGGGATCGCCAGGAGGACCAGGGGAGTAAAAGACAAAATCAGGAGCTATAAAGGTGCGGACCCAAAAAACTGATTAGTTACCAAGTGGTTCATGATTGCATACAGACAAGATAGAGGAATGTGAAGCATTTGAGAAACTGAAAGGTCATGCGTCTGGGGGGAAACTGAAGCGCTCTGTAGTTGTAGTTTAAATATTTGAAAGTAGAACTAAGAGAGGGACTTTTTTCCCTGGACAAACTTGTAAACCATTTGCTTGTAAGAGGAACTATTTCGTTTTACAGTTAGAAACTGCAACTTTTGCCTGCTGGAAGAAGCGAAATGTGGAATGTATCAATGTGATTAAATGAACAATGTTGAAGGGGAACTATTTCATTTTCAGCTGTGTTTCATTAACTGTGAGAGTGTTTAACTTCTTGAACCTATGTTCTTGTTAAATAATTTTCAGTATATTTTGTGATGTTTTCCACTGTGAGTAATGAATGTTGTTCATAAAACAATTGGCTAATTAGTTGTTCAAAAATATGCAATTGTTCATGTATCTTGAAAGAAGCATCAGCTATCTGTAACTTTTCGTTATGCATGTACAAAATATATTACTCACCAATGAATGATAATCCTGCTCCCTAGGGATAGATTAGGTAGGTAGTTTTAAGTTCTTGTTGTATGTGATTTAGATGCTTGTGAGCCTAAGACGAGAGGTAAGAACCTGTGCATCACGTTGTGACTGCTCCTTGCATCTTATCACCCTGCATGGTTAATTAGGCACTTGCATATCATACTTAAGTCAAAAAATACAAAATACACGGTGGACCGGGCCACAACTGGTAAATCCTTTTTTTTTGTTACTTTGACCTACGGTAGCCGGACCATGAACCGGACGGATTCCCCATTCCAAATAGTCACGGGCTAGTTGGGAACATTGACTGGGGAGAATCCCTTATTGTTGTTGCCTGCGAATTCCTAGGCCTCAACAGTTTTGGTAATAGAAGGAGGGCCGCCAGTGTATGGCTGGCCGAGGAAACCTGTTTTCCCGAGATTATTCCATCGGTAACAGTTCTGAAAGCAGTGGGTTTCATAATCCAATTCCGGAAGAAAAAGAACATCTATATTCTGTTGACAACGAAATTGTTAATGATCTGAGAAGACACACCAGGGCATATGTAAAGAAGATTGGAGGATTGCCAATCATCCTGGAATTGCCCAGAAGAGAGTATAAAAAGAAAGACCGTCCTGTAGCGGAAGACTTAGTGTTGGTTGGAGACTAGGAAGAACTTGTAGAAACAGCCTTACAGGAAGTAGTACTACCTTTGAACCAAGAAGGCCCAAATACCCCTCACAGTTCTCCTGCTCGCAATCCTATTGGCTCACCTCCTCACTCTCCACCCAGACTCATGGCGGGAGTAAATGCTAATCCACCACCTAACCCACCTAATCCACCACCTACATGGAGAGCCAGATCACCATTAAACCTGACACCTCCATTACACGACCTACCTCAAGCCTTTGACAAGATGTTGCCCAAGCTCGACCCAAATGAGAAAATATAAGTAGATGATCACCTACAAAGTTTTTACTTGTCAATTGAAGGATTAAGGGTCAGGGAGTATGAAGATGTAATCTGTAGACTGTTCTCGCATACCCTTAAAGGAGCTGCAACATCATGGTACTTTAGGTTTCCTGCTAACTCTATCCCTGATTGGGATACCTTCAAAAGAATCTTCAAAAGTAAGTATGCTACTCAGAAAACTCATGCAGCCCTCATGAAGGGCTATGCGCCTTGAAGAAAGAAATAAAGGAAAAGGTGCACAGTTTCACACAAAGATTTGCAACCTATCTCAAGAATTTTTCTGAAACGGATAGAACTTCAGACAAAGTTCTGATTGAATATTATACTTCAGCGTTAGGCCCTGATTTGGCCATGTTTGCCAAGGGTAGGGCCAAGCCTACTTTGATGGAAACCTATGAAGAGGCAAAAGTAGTGGAAGCTGAAAGAGAAAGTATTGAAGATTATCCAGAACAGTCAGGAGAGAAATGTGCGGGAAGAAAAGCCTTATTGTTTACTAATCCTAAGGAAGAAAAGTCGCCAGATTTGGAAAATATGGCCAAAATGATGCAGAAGCTTTCCAACAAAATCATATATTTGGAGAAAGAGAAGGAAACACAAAAGTTTTATAAGCCATATTATAAGAAAAGAGAGGACAACAATCAGTCTCAACCTCCTCCTCACAATACCGCATCTATGGATTTAACAGAGGTAGGCATGGACAATTTTTGTACTTTCCACCAACAGCCACACTCTGAAAAGAATTGTCCTCAATGGATAAATTCGATGACGTTGGTCATGAATCAGCTGTTGGATTCTAGATTAACAGAAGATGGATAAGAAGAGATAAAAGAGAATGCCACATCAAAGGAACAAGAAGAGGAAACCATGGTTTTTTGGGATTCTGTTTCGTTATTTGATGCTGAAGAAGAAAAGAATCAGGACTACAAGGACGTTATGGAAACCAACGTGGCAACAAGGAGCCAAGGATCAATTAAAGAAAGCAGTCTCATTCTACCAAAGATCAAAAGGTTGCAAAGAAATGTAAAGAAATTTCAAAATAAAGCCTTAGCTGATAAGATTCCAGAATTCACTATTACCAGCCAAGATTCGAGGCAGAATAATATGTTGGCTAGGCCAAAGGAAGGAAAGATGAATGATGATAAACCTATTCCCATCAAGCAGCCGATGGATTATGACATCATGGAGGATTTAAAGAAGGTAAAAGCGAATGTTCCACTATTCAAAATGTGTAAAGTGCCGCAGCAAAAAGAAATATTGTTGAAAGCACTTGAAGCATCGGATGAGAAGCTGCCCACGGATAATCAACCACAGGAAGAAGAATAAATTGGAAAAACCAGCGTTGGAGGTAAGTCTAAAAGCAAACATCCACCTTTCCTCCTCACATTTGAAATTTTTAATCATAACGTGCACAATTGTCTGGTAGAATCAGGGGCGTCAGTTAATGTCATGCCCATATCAGTCTGTAAAAAGATAAACGGGAAGCCTAAGCCATCCACATGGAGGGTTGTTCAGTTGGATAGGACAGATGTAAAGGTAATTGGTGAGATAGAATATGTCCTAGTCCTTATGGCATCCAATGACAAAGTATGCCAAGTTATTAACATCGTGGTGGCTGATATACCAGACACTTACGGTCTTGTCCTGAGCAGAGATTGGTCGGCCAAATTAAATGGATATTTCTCCTCAGATTGGTCGCATCTGTGGTTGCCATACAAAGGGAGTTCGAACCAGATTAATATTTTAAGAGAACCTCACATGAAGTATAATGTTACTCAACTGGAGGAGAAGAATGTACCAGTGGATTCTGTATTGGGAAACTATTTTATCGAGTTGGAACCGGGAAATTACCAAGCAGAAGAATCCAGCAACACATCAGAAACTCAGCCTGATCTCCTTCATTTCTCAAAGGCTGATGAGATTGACTGTAAAATAGTAGACTTAGTAGTAGGAATAGATTCACATTCAGTATTTAGTGATTTTTGGACTTTGTTTTTTGATGGCTCTAAGACATTAGAGGGGTCAGGGGCTGGCTGTGTCCTAATCGACCCCCAGAAGAATAAACATTTTCTCTCATGTAGATTAGAGTTTGATTGTACTAATAATATAGCTGAGTACGAAGCACTGGTGCAGGGACTAAATAAAGCGATTGAATTAAAGGTAAGTAATCTAAAAGTTTTTGGGGATTCTGAAATTATTGTGAAACAAATCCGGAATCAAATACATTGTGTTTCCCCTCACTTGAAAGCTTACCAAAATGAGGTATGGGACCTGCTTAAATGTTTTAATGCATTCAACATTATTTCAATTACAAGAATTAAAAACGCAGCAACTGACCTGTTGGCCACATCAGCCGCTAGGCTCGTACCCACTAATAATCGATGTTCTGTCGAACTGCTTTTCAGGCCCTCAATACCAGATATGATCACCAACTTGCGAGTGTTCGACGATGATCAGAAAATAATAGAATGCTTGACAAATGACGAGGTCTTTAAAGGAGCCATTATAGATGATGAGGAACATCAGACCGAGATGAAATATGACAATTTCATTCCTAAAGGTGTCAGAAAGTTAGAAAAAATGTTTGATTTAAATGAAAAGTTCAGAAGACCAGCCAACGTGAAGACCCACAGCTCATCTCTACAGTTCGAGCTGATAAATTTAGGGACTGAGATGAATCCTAAATTTGTGAATCTCGGTAAAAGTTGTTCACCAACAGAAAGAGACAAGTTCGTCAGTCTGTTTAAACAAGATAAAGATGTTTTCACATGGACGTACGAAGATTTGAAAACATACGACACCAGCATCATAAAGCATGTCGTCCCCATTAAATCAGGCGTCAAGCGATATCAGCAACCGTTAAGAAAAATGCATCCAAAATTGGAACCGTTGATTCAGAGTGAAGTGAAGAAATTATTGGATGCTAGAATCATTTTCAAAGTTAGACACTCTGAGTGGGTATCAAATCTGGTACCAGTAAGGAAAAAGTCTAGAGAAATCAGACTCTGCGTGGATTTCAGGAACCTAAACCGTGCATCAGACAAAGATAACTATCATGTTCCACCCATGGAGCAATTGCTACAAATGGTTTCAAGCTCTGAACGGTTTTCATTATTAGACGGTTTCTCTGGCGACAATCAAGTATTAGTAGCCGAAGAAGACAGATTAAAGACAACGTTCAGTACCAAATGGGGAACCTTTTCCTATAGAAGGATGCCTTTTGGGCTTATAAATGCTGGAGCAACATTTCAGAGGGCTATGGACATAGCTTTCCGCGGCTTGATTGGCCGAAGTACTGTAGTATACCTTAACGATATTAAAATATTCTCAAAGAGAAGAGAAGAGCACGCGTTTCACTTAAGGCAAATTTTCGAACGCTGTCGGAAATATGGCATCTCACTCAATCCAAAGAAGTGTGTGTTCGCTGTCCCAGAGGGCAAGTTGTTGGGTCACATAGTTTCGAAGAAAGGAATCTTTGTAGATCCAGAATGAATTAAGGCTATTGAACAAATTCCCTTGCCCCATAATAAAAAGGGGATGCAATCAATTATGGGAACGATAAACTTCATGCGAATATTTGTGCCTGATTTTGCTCAGATTGTCAAGCCGTTGCAGCAGATGGTAAAACAGAATGCACTATTCAAGTGGACTGAAATTGAGAAGAACGCATTCAGCAAAATAAAAACTGGTGTTGCACATGCACCATCCCTAAAAAGCCCAAATTTTGACAAAGATTTCATCTTGTATACCTTTGCATCCGATGATTCACTAGCAACTATGCTCACCCAAAAGGAAGATGGGGGGGATGAATTCCCAATATCCTTTATGAGTACTTGTCTACAGGGGGGTGAATTGAATTACCCATCTGTTGATAAACAAGCTTATGTGGTATTCAAAGCAGTAAAGCAATTCAAGCCTTATATTTTAAAAAATAGAACCAAGGTGATCGTCCCCTACCCAGCTGTAAGGTCTCTTCTTATACATAAGGAGTTAGGAGAAAGAAGAGGCAACTAGGTAACAGCCCTTCAAGAGTACGACCTTGAATTCAAGCCAGCGTCTATAGTTAAAGGACAAGGGTTGTGCAAACAGATGACTGAAAATGGAAAAAATGAAGGACATGCCTGGGAGGATGAAGCTGAATTACATTTAATGGATGTATGTCCTTTGTTTACAGCTCCCGAGTCTTGGTATAGAGACCTTGTGCATTACCTGTAGGTAGGGATGTTGCCAGAACATTGGAGTTCCAAGCAAAGAAGAGCATTGCATCTTAAATAAGCCTCCTATCAACTTGTTAAAGGAGTATTATTTAGAAAGAATTATGACGGGGTTCTTCTCAAATGCTTAGAAAAGGAATATGTGAAGAAATTAATGTCAGAGTTGCATGACGGTCCTGCTGGGGGACATTATTCAGGAGATACTACAGCCCACAAAATCCTCAGAGCCAGTTATTATTGGCCTACACTCTTCAAAGATGCACACGCACATGTCAGGAAGTGTGATATTTGCCAAAGGTGTAGTGGGAGACAACCTAAAGCAGCAGCACCCCTAAAGCCTGTGATGATCACAGAACCATTCGAGCAATGGGGGCTGGATATCATTGGAGAAATAAAACTGAATTCCTCTCTGCAACACAAGTACATTCTGACCGCAACCGATTATTTCACCCGTTGGGTCGAAGCTATTCCGCTGCGCAAGATAAATGAAGACGAAGTCATCAGCTTCCTGCAAGATCATATCATGACTAGGTTTGGAGTTCCAGTTTCATTAGTCTTTCATAATGCTAAGTACTTTTCATCAATTAAATTGACTGCTTTTTCTCATGATAAAGGGATAAAACTACATTATTCTGCTAACTACTATCCTCAAGGAAATGGCCTGGTTGAATCCTCTCACAAAAATATGATTAGAATTTTAAAGAAGACTGTGATAGAAAACCAGAGGAGTTGGCACTCAGCGCTACCCAATGCCCTTTGGGCTGATAGAGTCACCCCCAAGTCTTCAATTGGAGTGTCACCGTATACCCTTGTGTATGGTAAAGAAGCCATTCTTCCCCCCAACATCATGCTACCCTCTTCCATAGTAGCTCAAGAGTCCAGGGGGTCGGATGATGAAGTTTTGCAAATAAGGATATATAATCTCTTGAAAGCGGAAGAGGCTAGATCTAAAGCCAGGGAACGCTTTAAGCAACAGCAAGAGTTAGTAAAGAGATGGTTCAACAAACATAAAGCTGGAACAAAAGAGTTTGAAGTAGGAGACTTAGTCCTCAAATGGGATCACCCCCATGATGAGAAAGGAAAGCACACTAAATTCCAGCAGTTGTGGGTAGGCCCTTTTCAGATTGTAGCCAAAACTTGGCCCTTCTACTTTCAAGTTGCAAGATCTGCAGGGGTGGGAAGAGAACCTACCAGTAAATGGTTTGGTTCTCAAGCCTTATTTTTCTTGAGTTTCTTTGGGTTCTCTTGTCTTGTATATAAATAATCTGTTTTGGCTGTCTTTTGAGTCTTTGAGTCATGAAGTTTAGTTTTGGTTTTACTTTAGATTTTCCATTGATTATAAATAAAAGAAGCAAGCTTTGGTCGCATGGAGAGCATTAGAATTCTGGACCAATTAAAATCCTTGATTATAAGACTGTGTATTTTAGTTTTATCTGATAGAGTTTCTTCTAGATCAGCAGTTCTCCTAAATGGCTATGAATGCGTTGAAGTCCTGCTTAATCCCTGTAAAGTAACTCAAGATTAAAAGGTCTGGAATACTATTTCGAGGATCCATCCATCTCACACTTAAAAATGTCCTAGGGGGTGACAACAAAGGATCCATGGAAAGGAAGCAGGGTAAACAGTATATTATATATAAATGATCCCATGCCAAGAAACGAATGCCAAAAGGCAAATAAGAGTCAAAAAAATCCTATGAAAGCATCATACATCAAAGCAAATGCTAAATCATAAGTACTAAATTGCCGAAAGATCCTCTCCATCCCTGAGCTAAAACATGAAGTACACCACTCACACAAAAGGATACTATGGGATAGAGGATCCTGAATTAAAATTCAGTAAGAAAGGCATGCAAGAGGACTCATATGAAAAGGGACAAAAGTCCAAAAGCAGAAAAGTGCAAAATGGCCTGGGAATGAGGAACAAATGAATATTTCTATTTACCAGATGTTACGATCCTGTGGTGTCCAAGCTGGAGGCTACCCGAAGACAGAGGTAAAAAAATTAAACTCATATTTCTGGCCTCGAAAGAGTTATCTCGACTTTGAAATCTTGGTTTCCATTTTCCTAAATTGGACTACCCTCAATGTTTGAAAGTTCATATATTGCCTGCGGGAAATCCATATATCTAGAAGAATTCAACATGGTGGTTTTATTATCAAGCAGTCTGTTAACCAAGGAAGACATTGTCCAGATATCTAGGTTCACCAGGTAGTCACCAATTGTTGCGGCTGCAACTGCTCTCCCCAAATCTCTTAAATTTTGGGCCCCTCCTCATGATTGAATGTCGCTTCAGGTCGTTTCATCCTTGATTTTTCTTTGGTCATGTTTTAAGTTTGGATGATTTTAACGATTTGCATGCAACCTGTTTCCAGAATTTGTTTATGTTTGAATTTTGCAGCGGATCGCAGAGTTGAGTTTAGTATTGATAATTGTTCTCTGATGGGCCGCCGTTTTGAAGGTAAAATGGATTCTGACTGCTGTTGAATTTTTTAAAGGCTTTCGAACACTTAAATTTTTCTGTTAAATCGGCTTCTTTTGTCATTTTCCCTTCCACCGTTGCGGCTCCCAAAGAGGCTTAGCGTCCAAAGCGGAAAGAGCTCCGAATGTTGATGCGTGTTGACCCTTTTCGTCGCAGACCCGTAGTTATTTCTCTTCCGCCGTTGCGGCTGGGAAAGTCATTCAAATTCTGATTTAAATGTCTTCTGAATTCTGACTAAAGCCTTTTCCCGCCCGCGTTTTGCTTGTCCGTAGCTTATTTCTCTTCCGCTGTTGCGGCTGGGAAAGTCGTTTAGCCTCTGATGTTAATATCCTCCGATTACCGATTTTAAGTTTTCCCTCCTGCGGATTGGTCTACCCTTTCGATGTTGGTATTTTAGCCGTCGATGAGTTTCCCATTTGCCGCCGCTGGTAATGTTGTCAAGCCTGGAGATGGTCGAGGTAGTGGTGTCGACGTCTGATAAAATTCTAATAATGGTAGTATGCTTGGCGATTTCCTTGTGGAATAGTCGTTTCAATTGGTAGAATTTGTTGCTTTTGAATGATGCTTGTCGATTGATTGCAGGCGGTTTCGGGAGATCGGTCAAACTACCACGGCGCGGAGGAAGACGAACCGTTTGGTAGAAGTATAACTGAAACCAGAGGGATCGCCAAGAGGACCAGGGGAGTAAAAGACAAAATCAGGAGCTATAAAGGCGCGTACCCAAAAAACTTATCAGTTACCAAGTGGTTCATGATTGCATACAGACAAGATAGAGGAATGTGAAGCGTTTGAGAAACTGAAAGGTCATGCGTCTGGGGGGAAACTGAAGCACTCTGCAGTTGTAGTTTAAATATTTGAAAGTAGAACTGAGAGAGAGACTTTTTTCCCTGGAAAAACTTGTACACCATTTGCTTGTAAGAGGAACTATTTCATTTTACAATCAGAAACTGCAACTTTTGCCTGCTGGAAGAAGCGAAATGTGGAATGTATCAATGTGATTAAATGAACAATGTTGAAGGGGAACTATTTCGTTTTCAGCTATGTTTCATTAACTGTGAGAGTGTTTAACTTCTTGAACCTATGTTCTTTTTAAATGCTTTTCAGTATATTTTGTGATGTTTTCCACTGTGAGTAATGAATGTTGTTCATAAAACAATTGGCTAACTAGTTGTTCAAAAATATGCAATTGTTCATGTGTCTTGAAAGAAGCGTCAGCTATCTGTAACTTTTCGTTATGCATGTACAAAATATATTACTCACCAATGAATGATAATCCTGCTCCCTAGGGATAGATTAGGTAGGTAGTTTTAAGTCCTTATTTTATGTGATTTAGATGCTTGTGAGCCTAAGATGAGAGGTAAGAACCTATGCATCACGTTGTGACTGCTCCTTGCATCTTATCACCCTGCATGGTTAATTAGGCACTTGCATATCATACTTAAGTCAAAAAATACAAAATACACGGTGGACCGGGCCGCAACCGGTAAAGCCTGTGTTTTTGTTACTTTGACCTACGGTAGCCGGACTGCGAACCGGATGGATTCCCCTTTCCAAACAGTCACGGGCTAGTTGGGAATGTTGACTAGGGAGAATCCCTTACTGTTGTTGCCTGCGAATTTTCGGGCCTCAACAAAACCTACAAAGATTAATCCTTACTACAAGGAATAAGAAACCATTGATCAGACCATGGACATGTGGGTTAATGGCACCTGGTAGCAGAATATCCAACTATATTGAGTTGTTAAAGCAGGGCAACTCCTCCACCAAGGCAAGTGGCTCACCAGGAGTAAAGTTCAACAGAAGCTTCAGCATTTGATGGGGCTACTCAATGCAATGTATACTCAAGGGGGGAGGACTGATCCAGAGGGGTATAGGTGGCCATCCACTTATTCCACTGGCTCAAAACAATTTTTTCATTTTGGCAATTTTCTTGTAATTTTCTACAATTTTTTGGGTCCCAAACGTTTGGGGCCGTTTTGAGGCCCTAAACAACTTTTTTTGGAGATTTGGGGGCCAAATGATTTTGAGACATTCATTTGGCCCCAATCGAAAGTTTCAAATTTTAGATATACCTTTCCAACCGGCTATCGAGTGCCCCAAACGAAAATCGTATGCAAAAGTTATGATCCCGAGAAGTTGATTGTTCAACTAACCACCTTGGGGCTGCAAACTTTATGGCGATTCATCTCCTAAGGTTAGGATTAGGATTTTATTCCTCTCCAAGGCTTTATGATAAAAGGAACTTCAAACTCCTTTTGTATTCATCTTGTCATGAGTGAGCATAGCTGCCACATCTCTTTTTAGAGATACAACTACCACCATTCTAGATGCTTTTGTTTTACAGCTTGTTCTATTTCATTCATTTAATAGAACCTGAGTTTACCGTATCACTATGTTTATTGTCATATATCTGTGTATCTGAATATATATTCTTTCTTATTTCATTGTCACATGAATCCAGATCATAATCATACACAAACACTAATTTATAAAAATACAAGAATACACATTTAGAATAAGTAAAGAGTACAAGTAGCTTTAAAATGGTCAAAGAGATGTTGTGAACTTAAGATCGTCATCTTTACATGCATGTATAATACAATACAATATGATACACTAACCAAAAAAGTTTTTGATTGATGAATTTACTACCTCTTCTCCTGTCCACATTAAACACCCTTGTGCAGGGTGATTCCATGGAAACATGTAATCTTGTTATTTTTTTTGAAGGGAAATATGTAACAAAATGTAATGTGCTAGTTTTATTTCCATGGTTAGTTAGGAAGTGTTTTTTAGACTCTCGGTTTGATTTGCATGGCATGTTCCATTTCCAATTGATTGAGATCAAGTACCTTAGGTTAAACTATTTTATAGCTTTAAAATTTAACAATATATTCCATAACTTTGAAATTTATGCTATAATTAAAAAATTAAATAAATAAAATTGAATTAAATGTGTAAATAAATAAAAATGAATGGAATGTGTAATGCATAACGTGTGATATTAATGATTACTCATTAAACATATAAGAGAAGTGAAATGAGCACATCCCTGAAATTTTGTTAAAAAAAATTGGTTCGAGTTGGGTTGAAGGAAAAGTTTGTAGTTGAAACTAAGTATAAAAGTGATTAGTTTTAACCAAATCATATAATAGTCGTATTAAACCAATTTCATCAATGTCGAATTTAATATGTATTAATGCAAGTTATATGGTAGTTATAGGAAATTCACTATATTAGGTTAGAGTTATCTTATTTATTAAATTTTTTGTTTTCTTATATCATTATAGATTCATCTTAAACTCAGAACTACCAAAAGACAGAGGGATCAAATTTCTTGAGGTCTAATTTTTTTGGGTATGTAAAAAAATAAAGTTAAAATTAGACCTCCATAAATTTGATCACTCTTGGTGCTTGATAGATCCAGATTTAAGATTGATCTATGTTGGTTTTATTTTTTTATTTTATTAGTCGACATGGATTTTTTTATTACTTTTAATTCGGTATTAATTTTTTTTAATGAGTTGACATGATTTTTTTTAATTACTTTTTATTTTTGGTAACATAATGCTACGTTACATGACATCTCCCCCATATTGGGTTGTAATGCAACTTGCTCCTCTCGGTGCAAAAAATTGATCAAATCAATTGAAGTATGACAAGTTTCAAACAAATCTAGCAAAAACAAAATCCTAACACATGCAATGAAGAACAATGATTGTTGTAGATAGGGAAAATTTTAAAGATCCATAATTTTTTTAAGTTTAAAAACTTTAGTGAATCTAATGGTTAAGAGCATGTGTTTCCTCCTAAGTAGTCATAGGTTCAAATCCAAAGGGGGTAGGGTATGTACACCTCTGTAGACTTTAGCAGTTAAATCACTGCGCAGAGGGGGGTCCGTTGTCCCAGAAACAAGGGGGTCTCATACACCAAGTGGTGTCTCGCTTGACGATGACCTTAAAAATATATTATTATTATTATTTACTAATTCTTAAATTTCTGAACATAAAACAATTGACAATATTTTTGTAAAAATATTTAAAATTTTAATAATTTCATATTTTTTTGGACAATTTTAATAATGTTGAAAGTCAAATTTGAATAAATCATTTAAAAAAATTAATAAAATTTATTAAAAAAAAACATCAAAAAATTATTTCATAAACTAAATTTCATCTTTAAAATTTTCCGTAATTGTAATCATTTTAAAATGTTTGCATGTAAATAATAGTATGGTAGTCATTTGTAAACAACAAAAAATCGCCAATTAAAATGTTAGAAGATGGACAATGACTCCCACTAAGAATGAGGAGGACACATGGTGAACATAATAGATACCATGCGCTATTCCATTCTCCTTCCAAGTGTCTATTGCCTAGTGTTACACTCATACAACCACGACTAGGATAATGATGCGACATGCATGAAGCCATAATTGTGGAAAAGACAAATAAAAAAACGGCAACATTAAGTGGATGGTGGCAATTTTTTTCATATAATGTTAAAAAACTTTATAAAATTATATTAATAATTCACATTGTGCATAGACACATTACATTACCTTGTTCAGATTAAAAAAAAAACTATATGAAAGCCAACAAAAGAGTTCTATTTGATAACTGTCATAACAAAAAAAACAGTTTTTACACAAATTGCAGCCAATAGAAAAAATCTATACTAAATATGGTGTATTTTATTACAAATTTTAAATCTATGAATAAAAAATTAACAATATACATATTATATATACGATAATATTTTGGGTTTGACTGTCTACACAAAAAAACCCAAAGGTTGACGGATGCAAAGAAAATCAATGGAATGAATATGATTCTAATGTCTTAGTTTTATATTGTTGATCCTCATCGTTTTTTTTATGAATGTGAATTATCTTCTAACATTGTCAAAGATTTTCGCTGGCACCTTGATATTTCATTACGTTATTTGTGGTTTAGATGTATTCGATATTATTTGAGATTTCCTCATCCTTTATTTTAGAATGGATATATGTCGGGTAGAACGATTTTGAATTATTGATAGTAATAGTCATTATATGGCATTAATGAGATGTCCTACAAAGTGCAACAATGAGAAAACCAAAAGTGAAAGAAACATTGTATGAAAGGAAAGGAGGCTATTAGAAAGCTCTATTTAATTACAGAGGTGTAAGAAAATGTACTTAACATCAGCATAGATCCAAATCCTCAGCTCTATCAAGCGTCCAGAGGGATCAAATCTTTGGAGGTGTAAACCTCTTCTTAAGTATTGCACTCAACTTAGGATGATTCCAGAAGTGAATGCCTCAGTACTTACCTGCCTGGTTTCGCTTGGGGAAATAGAGTTAGCTCTGAAATCTTTCAAAAAAGATAGAAGCCCAGGCCTGGATGGTTGGCCGGTGGAGTTTTATCTGCACTTTTTTGAACTCTTGGGCAATGAACTTCTGTCTGCTGTTGATTCCACTAGAGTCTTTGGTTTCATTCCCACATCTATGAACACAACCTTTCTTGCTCTGATACCCAAAAGAGATAAGCCCATGACCTTCGCTGACTTTCGACCCATCTCTTTGTGCAATCTCCTGTACAAATTGATCTCTAAAGTTTTTGCGGTCATATTTAAACCCTTCCTGGATTCAGGTATCTCTCAAGAACAATTTGGGTTCCTTAAAAATCATCAGATCGTTGAGCCTATCGGAATAGTACAGGAATCCCTCCACTCTATCAAAACAAAGAACCTATGTGCTTTCATCCTCAAGCTCGACTTGATTAAAGCCTTTGATCGTGTCAACTGGACCTTCATCCATCTCATCCTGATTCAGATAGGGGCTCCCCTCCAGACTGTTAACTGGATTCTTGGCTGCCTCTCCTCAGCTACCTTTGCAGTATTGATCAATGGTACCCCCTCAATTTTTTTCCCGGCTTCTCGGGGCATCCGTCAAGGATGCCCTCTACCACCTTTTCTCTTCATCCTGGCCATTGAAGGTCTCAGTCTATTAATTTCCGATGCTAGGAATCATGGACTTATCCGTGGTATCCAGATTTCACCCTCACTTGCTCTGACCCATCTTCTTTTCGTGGATGATGTGATTCTTATGGGTACTGGTTCTCTTCAGGAATGGGCAACATTTGATGTCATTCTTGAAACTTTTTGCAAAGCTTCTGGAATGTGTATCCGTCTGGAAAAGTCTTGTTTTCTATATAATAATATTGAAGCATCGGATCTCTTGAGCTTTTCCAGAATCCTCCCGTACCAAAAGTTATCGATTCTTACTGGCTTCAAGTATCTTGGTTTTTCATCAAACCCCTTGGGTACAGAACCAGGGACTGGAACTGGTTGGTTCAAAAATATGAAAAAAAAATCAGTCCTTGGACCCATAAGATGCTCTCACTGGGTGGTAGACTGATTCTTGTACAGTCTGTACTCTCTAGTATCCCGGTATATTGGATGGGTCTCGCTCCTATACCGGTTTCTATCTTGCACAAGCTCAGGAGCATTACCTTTGCTTTCTTATGGGGATCTTCGGAACATAAATGCAGATTTCACTTGGCTAGCTGGTTGGATCTCTCTTGGCCAAAGAAATATAAGGGATGGGGGATAAAAAATCTCCATTGGTTCAGTATTACCCTTCGCCTCAAAAGTCTCTGGAGGGTTCTCTTCAATGATAGTCTATGGCATCGTGTCCTCATTTCAAAATACTTGAAGCAACTCACTGTGGTATCTTGGCTTCGAAAAAAAAAAATCAGCACTCGTGGTGTTTCTGCTATTTGGAGAGGGTTTATACAGACTATACCCTGGCTGGGGTGCCAACTTGCATGGCAGGTAGGGAATGGTATTGATATATGGATTGGTATTGACCCAGTGATAGGTATCTCTTCCTCTTGCCTCTTTCTGGAAGGTCCGAGATCTTATTTAGAAGACCTGGACATTAAAACTCTAGCCCATGCGCACAATACCTTACCGGACTCCCAACACTACTGGTATTCGGCTGAAGAGTTATATTTGGATGGAGAATGGAAAGAAGCTTGGAACTCATATACTAGAAATATGGAACTCAATGGCATAAGTCTTTCATCACAATCTGATTCCCTGGTATGGGATTACAACAAAAAAGATGGTACCATCTCTGCTGATAAAGTATATGACTGCATTGTGAATTTCTTCTCTCCAGCTAAGGGCAGCCGATTGTTCAAAACATTATGGTCGGGAAATCTATCGCGCAAAATTGGTTGCTTTACTTGGCTGGTATTAAGGAATAAGGTTCTTACCTGGGATAATTTACAAAAAAGGGGTAAGTCTGGCCCAGGTATTTGTTCTATGTATTTCTCAAACGAGGAGACTATCATACATCTTTTCTCTCGCTGCATGGTATGGAAAAGTGTTCTCAGACTTATTTGTGACCAATTCCAGCTTACTATTCCTCCCGGCGCAGACTCCATCACTATTTTTATGGATTATTGGGCTTCCACTTACCCACGACACTATGCCCTTTTCTATATCCCGCACCATATGATGTGGGCTATTTGGAAAGCTCAGGATCATGCTATTTTTTATGGAAAAAAGATGACTGTCCTCAGCATGTATCAATAGATTGTATACTCTGCTCAAGTGAATTCCTCTCAGCCTGTCATAAAGGACTGTCACAAAAAAGGTAGACAGATTGGGCTTCCTCCCTGCATGACTTTCCCCTGTGGTTTTTTTGACAGCGCTTCTACATCTTCAGCAGCAGGTATTGGATACAACTTGTTCATAAATGAGACTCGCCATCTAGATTTTGCGCTGGGGGTTGGACATGGCTCCAATACAAAAGCAGAATTACTTGGCCTGTGGGCTCTTCTGCACTCTTCCCAGATGATGGGGATCCCCTTATCCCACATATTCGGTGACTCACAGGTCATCATCAATTGGGCCAAGGGATCCACTGCTCTCTCCCCACCAGAACTTCTACACTGGTGTCGGGAATATCAAAAGCTTATTTCAAGCTTTCAGGATCTCTCATTCAGCCACATCTACCGTGAACACAATTGGATTGTAGACCGTCTATCTAAAACTGCTCTCACTCTTTCTCTGGGATTTGGTTGTTATTCTGAATTTATGGATGACCATTTGGTCACATATGACACCTTTCAGCTCATTTGAGTCATGTTATGGGGAGATTACTCCTCAATTGGATTCTTGCTCTGCTACTCATTGAGTGGCATCTTTTGGATCGCTGATCTGATCCCTTTGGTTCACAGTAGATGGGTTTGGATGAGATTGATCCCCCTCATGATGAGATAGATTACTAATGGGAATCTACACTCTATTGCATGCCTTTCCCCCTAACTGCGACTGGATGTGATTTTCTCCTGATTAGCTGTATTCTCTCTATGATGTAACCCTTCTAGGGTGGGTGCTATTAATGCCCTTTGATTCCTAATAAGAATAACAAGGACATACTTTTTCTTCCTGAAAAAAAAAAAGTATTGCACTCAACTATCATTTTTTGTGTGATTCATACCAAAAGACACATCTTTTTATTTAAGGTCGACATATAATATTTTTATTATTAATATTTAATACTATTTACGGTAAGCATATAAAATTTTATATTATTTTTTGTTTTGTTAGGAAAGAACATTACAACATCTCCCCCATACATGGTTTTAGAACCATGTGCAAGGCCCTCCTAAAACCATGGGTCATTTAAAAGGTCTTGCACATGGTTTTAAAACCATTTGCAACCACCTCCTAAATCATATACAATTAAATGAATAGTTATAAATAAGTATAATTAAATATAAGATGGTAGAATAAAGAGAATTGATTATATATATATGACTAAGCCAATGAGTTGATTTCATAGTTAAAAAGTTTAGGTATATCGCTTGGATTAATAATTTGGAAATTTGTAATTTTGGGTAGGAATAAATACTTAGCTTAGTTAAATTGATGATTTAAGTTAAAATAACTAAGTTAAGTTAGCTCAAAGATAATTAATTATGATAAAGCTAAAGCTAAAATGAGAGTAAAACACTATTTAGTAAATAGTAATTTAATATTCAGAAAACTATGAAACTTAGTATCATTATAAAAGAAATGCAAATTAATTATTTTAGGGCTAGGGTTTATCTTTACCATAATTAGTAAAGATAAATTTATCTTTTTTCTTTAAGGAGGCGATTGTTCCATTGGAAATTTGCTCACTGGGTGGTATCTCCACCATGATAAATGCTGGTAATATCCTTTTCTTTGCCTGAATTATAATCTTGAACATGTTGGATTTGCCTTAATTAAAATCTTAAATACCATGCCTCCATTTTTTCTTAATTTTGTTTTTACAGAAACATTCATTTAAAACATTTTACTTGGTTTTTCCTTAATTTTTTTATGCCAAATATTAAGACAATTTTATAGAAAACGTTGATTTAAAAAATTCAATTCCGCCGTGGTCGGCAGTTGGTGTAATTTTTCCACTCTGGTTTACTTGGGTAAGAAAATTCAATTCTGCCTCTGCTTGATTTGGATGAGCAGCAACCAACAAACATGCAATTAATATTCAAATGTTGTTGATTGGGTTTTTGTGACAGTGTTTGTTGCTAGTCACATGGTGCCAATCCTTTACATTAAACCAATCATTTACATTAAATACCAAGACAGGATGGATTTGATTGCCGTCAGGGCAAGTGAGGAAATGCAGAAACATTATAGTACCTTCTATGACAAAGTGATCAGCAAGATTCCAAGACGTCCCGTGAAGCCCAAAAGAAAGAAGTAGGCCGACTTTATAATGACTCGCCATGCCTGCACTACGCAATGTGAAATTTGTGTGTAAATTTTAATAATGTTGTATGGACAATTTAGTTGTGCTTTAACTACATTAATATTGTTTATTTTATGTCAACCACCATTAGCAATAGACAATTGTTTCCACCATCAATTGAGTTGGCAACTGTATGAGAAAGATTCATATTGAGAAAGTGGAAAGTGGGTAGCCATTGCAATTTGTGAGACAGTTATATCATCAACATGGAGTATGGCGACATCCCATGGGTGGATATAAGATTTTCTTAGTCAATATTAACTCTTATTTGATCTCTCTTTGATCAGTGGTATTATATACTTTACATAATTTTACAAGATCTGTTCCATAGGTTTTAATTTTAATTTTAATGAGTCTGAAAAAATATTTACTTTTAATTAAATATACATCATAAGTAAATAGAAGTAAATATTTATAGCCTACATTTATATGAGGAATGTTACATAAAGTTACAACATATCCCCCATAATCTAAAATCAAAAGTAAATAGAAGCAAATATTTATAGCCGACATTTACACGAGGAACCTCACATAAGTTTACAACATCTACCTCATAATAGGAAATCATAAGTAAATAGAAGTAAATATTTATAGTCGACATTTACATGAGGAATGTTATATAACGTTACAACATCTCCCTCATAAAATTTATAGGCGTCATTTAAATGTATATTTCATAGGCTAACCAGGTATATTTCATCTAACCACTTTGACATAGGCTAACCAAGTATATTTCATCTAACCACTTTGACATAGGCTAACCAGGTTAGCTACATTGTTAGTAGGCCTATAAAAAGGTAGAAACATGGACTTATGGATCTCCTAGGTTGTGATCATTTCACGGATAACCCCTTTGACACCACCAAAGACGATGTGCCCACTATCAACATATTAAAGGGGTCTTAATTTCAAAGGAAACGATT
>LPNX010101552.1:1063336-1077299 GCA_001517045.1 Pseudotsuga menziesii | reverse complement strand
TATATATATATATATATATATATAGTATTATAATATTATATTTTTTTCTTGAAGATGATACATCTTAATTTTTTTCTTCAATCATATTTTTTAATATTATCATTACGTTGAGAGGCGCTCTACAGCCCAGTACATGGGAGATCTTGTAATGTTACGTAACGTTATTTTTATTAATAAAAATTAATTTTTTTAATTATAGGCCAAAATAAATGTCAGCGAGAAAAAAACCTAATATGGGGAAGATGTTGTAATCTTCCTACCTAACAAAACAATAAAAAAGTAAAAATTTAATTATCGGTAAAAAAATATGGGTGAGGAAAAACACACAATATGGGGGAGATGTTGTAATGTTTTTACTTAACAAAATAATAAAAAATGTTGGCTTTGCACATGGTTTTAAAACCATAAACCATGTGCATGGTTTTAAAACCATGTGCAAAGCTTTCTAAACAACCCATCGTTTTATTGTACATGGTTTAGGAGGGCCTTGCACATGGTTTTAAAACCATGTGCAAAGCCTCCTAAACAACCCATAGTTTTATTGTACATGGTTTAGGAGGGCCTTGCAAATGGTTTTAAGACCATGTGCAAGGCCTCCTAAACAACCCATGGTTGTAGGAGGGCCTTGCATATGGTTTTACAACCATGTATGGGGAAATGTTGTAATGTTAGTTCATAACAAAATAAAAAATAATAATAAATATTATATGTGGGCCATAAATAATATTAAATATTAATAATAAAATATTATATGTGGACCTTAAATAAAAAGATGTGTCTTTTGGTTTGAATCAAATCAATGGATACCTACGAAGAGATTTGATCCCTCTCGCTTGATAGAGCCTAGGATTTGGATCTACGCTGATTAATCATCAATACATATGAATAAGAGATTATAACTCGATGTGATTATGTTATTAATCGCTTCCATCCTCTCAAATCGCCCTCATCCACATATTGATTAATTTCCTTCTACAGCATATCATTTGCCCACTTAGGACAAATGGTGGTCAATTGTGTTACAAGAACCGGCAAGCGATAGTAGTTTACATTACAAAGATACACATTTGGCGGGAATTGTGTTTATTGGCCATTTTTATTACTAAATGAAAATATCTTCTCTAGTATATGAGGTGGTATTGACGTTGGTTTTCATTTATAACTAAATAAAAAACAATGAGGGGGATGGAAAACTGAATAGCGATCAATTTAAAGGGAAACAAGAGAAGTCTAGAGGTTTTCAAGGGAAGATCAAACTAGAACGCCTACTTCACATCATCGACTTTTCAAGATAAGTTATGCATCATATTTAAGGTATCTATTTTTATTCGATCTTTTAATTTTTTTTTTAAATCAAAGCTTTAGGACACTGGGAGAGTTGGATGGATGTGAGGCATCTTTTCTTGCCTAGATATTACCTTGGAAAAAACAATGACACAGAAATATTGGCTTCTATACTCGTTTATTGTTTGGTGAATCTTTATGTACATGCTTAGATCTATATGATAGGAGGCTAAGCACTAAATTATACAATAATTTATTATCTTGCTTTTTGCTTGCCTAGTTTGTCTATTTGTTTTTTTTGTCATTTTCAAGTAATGGTTTCAGTGCCTTTCTATGGTTGAATGATTTGATAGGGGTGTGGTTAATATGGGAAAATAAATCTAAACATAACCAGTAAGTGGTAGTGTACATCATAGGTTTATTATGCAAATATATTCAAAATCTTTATAATCGTGGCACTTGGTAGTGAACTATCTTGTTGATATGATGTACATAACTGTCACCTACAAATTAGCTAGTGGTGAAAAGGTAAATACATTCTCTACAATGTTTCCATAAGTTGTATAAACAAGATTTACCCTCTAAAGCTGCTAAAAAAGTAGTCTAACTCTGGATAAGGAAAAGATTCGCACTTACTAAACTGGGCAAACTATTGAGTTGTCAAAATCTTATCCAGAATATTGTGAAGGCGCTCCTGGAGGAAGTTTAGGAAATTTTTGATCAAGTGGTGCAAGTGGATGCCAACTAGCTAGTGCAGGACCTAGGAAATTAATCAAAATAGATTAATTAATGTATCTTAAATATGGGAAAGAGTTTTTGATTATTCTAACAGGTGGATCCCTTTTGTATGGAAAAGAGGATAGAAGATAAATCAATTCTATTTGTCACTTTCAAATAGACAACACCATTAGCAGTTATATTCGACCCAAACAACTTATTAATGTCAAAGTGATAATATTGTTCTATTGAAAACAATACATTTATGAGTCCCAATTGATGAGTATTTATGTAGGAAATACATGATACCCTCAATTTGATTACCTTTACCTCACACATATAATTATCTAAGAACCTAATGTACTATTGAAAATAGGACATCCACACACAAACACAATTTTGATATATGCAACACCACTTTTTAAAGAATACATGTCATCCTATGAAAAACATAATGTTGGGAATGCTATATTATTTGCATTTGAATCGACTGGAAAAGTTCATAGTTGAATGGATTCATAGGAAACAGATAGGGGAAGTATGGTTGGTTGACTGACCAGAATAGTTGTTTGGTTGAAGGAGATCGACTTGTCAATGGTATGACTGGAAGCTCAATGGAAAATTGTCCAATTTTGACCGAATCAATTTGACTGTAGAAAAATAATTGAAAGTGGTTGGAAAGTTATGGATTTTCATTAACGAGCAATTGGTTTTATTGCATCTATAAATAAGATGTATTGGCTGTACATTATGTGATGTAGTATGACTATAGTAGTGTGTATAATGATAATGTAATGAAGTGTGATTTATGGTATATCAAGTCATAGTAGTAAACACCTATTTTTAAGTGTTTGATTAATAAATGAGTGAAAGCTCATTTATTTGCTAATTTTAGTCCAGGAGAGAGGTTTCTAGGGTAATTTCTATGTAATATGTTGAAGTTGTTGTGTTCCATTGTTTAATATTTAATTGTGTTTAACTCCATGAATCATTTTGCAAACCTGTTGTAATCAATATTAAGATCCATTAGTTGGTATCAGAGCTATATTTGGCTATAGGGAGATTCCTTTGTTGTTGAGTATTTGGCTTGATCCTGGATCTGGGGAAGACTTGCTACAATGGGAGCCTTCCATAAGCATTGATTTATAGTTGCAATGGCTAACATGTGGATGATAGAAATTGAAAATTTTAGTGGGAAACATTTTGATATTTGGAAGCTTGAACTAGAGGATCTCCTTATAGATCGAGAACAATGTCCATTGTAGTCAACCCAGGAATGACTCCGATGGGTGTATCAAAGAAATACTAGCAAATGATTGATACATATTCAAGGATTACAATCCAACTTTGTTTAGCATACTTTGTATTGCTGAATGTATTAGACGAAGACACCACAAAGAAGCCATGGGAAAAGTTGGGGAACTTGTACTAGTCAAAATATTTGGTTAACAAGTCCTTTCTTCAAAAGAAGTTATATATTCCGAGGATAGGTGAAGGTGTCTCTGTCATAGAGCACCTAAATGTGTTCAACATTGTTATCAGTGAATAGTTTTCCATGGATATTAAAATCACTAAGCAGGAAAAGTGCATCAATTTTCCATGTTCTTTGCTAGATTCTTGGGATATCCTAGTCGTGGATATTGGAATCTATAGTATCACATTAAATATTGGTGAGGTGGTCATATCCATATTGCATGGGGGGATGAGACAAAAGAACATGTAAGGTGCGAATCATGATGCCTTAAAGGTACAAGTTTGACCCAGAGACAGATGAAAGGATAAAACCTTCGGTAAATATTGAAGTTGAGGGGTAAATTTAAGATAATATCCCCTGGCCCAATACAAAAACATATTGACGATGTGGCAAAGTTGGGAATTTTGGACAAACCTGGAAGTTGATGGAAGTAGAGAAAAACAAAGGTTCTAATACAGGTCAATCAAATGATGGTAAGTCTTTGCAAGAAGAGAAAGGATATGTGTATTTTGGCTCCACAAGTACATAGTTGGATCGTGAATTTTAGCTAATCAAATATGGTAAGTCATATCATAAGACACCTCATAGAGAGTGGTTCTCTAAGTATGAGAATATTGATGGTGGTGATGTTTTACTGGGAGATGATTCATTGGCCATGATAGTCAAAGGAGGCAAAGTTTGTCTGAAACTAAAAAATGGAAGAATAGGAACACTTTTAGGAGTACTACATATCCCAGGTTTGGCTTGAAACCTGATCTCAGTAAGTAAGATGGAGAATGCATGCGTGCAATTTGTATTTGAGAAATATACATGCAATATGGTGTGGGGAGAGATGGTAATGATGAGGGTTTTTTAGACTGGGTCCTTCTATAAGCTATTGAGAAGAAAAAACACTAATGAATGTGCTAATGTGGTATATCTTTAGTTTGACTGCATACCCCTTTGTCTAGTCGAGTGAACCATGTTGTGGAATCAATGGATGTGACATATAGGTGAGAAAGGTCTTCATGTTATCCACACTAAAGGTATGGTTGAAGGTCTCTCTGATTGCATTGAAGAAGTTGACTTCCATGGACATTGTATTTATGGTAAACACAATTGTGTAAGGTTATCATTTGGTGCTACTAGGGGTAAGGAAATATTGGAATTAATACATAGTAATATGTTTGGACCTATATTAATGCCTTAACTAGTAGGATCTCAGTATTACATTTCTTTCATATATGATTTCTCCAGAACGACATGGTTGTATTTTTCGAGGAAGAAATTTGAGGATTTTGAGAAGTTTCAATAGTTCAAAACTCTTGTGGAGAATTAGATTAGTAAAAAATCAAGGCACTGAGAATTGATAATGGAGGATAATTATGTGGAAAAGTGTTCAACTGTTCTATTAACAATGCGATATAGCTTCAAAAAAACACAAATCCATACATGTCTCAATAGAACAGATTTGCTGAAAAAATGAATACAACAGTGATGGATAAAGCGAGGAGCATGCTAAATGGTGCAGGAGTCACACAAGAATTCTAGGAAGAGGTAGTCAACACAACATGTTACTTGCTTAATAGGTTGGCATTGATGACTTTGGTTGTCAAGACTCCATATGAGGAATGGGTTGGTAAAAGGACCTCTAATATACACATAATAGTATTTGGGCCAAATGCCTTTGTGCATGTATCAAAGGAGAAAAGAACTAAACTAGACAACAAGTCGGATATATGCATATTCATCGAGTACATGGATGGAGTGAAAGGATACAAGAAGTGGAACCTAATGAAAAGGAATACATCTTAAAGTTGAGATGTGATATTTAGAGAAGTCTAACTTCAAGGGATGAAGAGGTTAAAATCTAAATACTAAAAGAACAAGAGTTTGAAATGAGCAATGAAAGTCTAGATTTAGGTGAGTTGACTTAGTTTGATGAAGAGGTGGAACAAAAGACTCTATATGTAAGGAGGTCTAGTCTCTTAATGAAACACATATAATAGCATAGTCAACATGAATTCCACTCTACTTTTGCATTATCTTCCATAGAACATGATCCTAGGATGGTAAAGGAAGCAATCAACTCGACAGAGCGTAAAATTTGGAAAAGGGCCATGGAAGAAGAAATGGCCCTTGAAGAAGAATGAATCATGGGATCTAGTCACATTACCATATGGAATGAAACCCGTAGGCAATAAGTGGGTCTTGAAGAAAAATTTGAATGCAGCAGGTCGAGTCGAGACTCTACAAGTTTCAATTGGTAGAGAAAGGGTATTCTCAAGTATAGGGAGTAAACTTCAATGAAATTTTCTCACACATTTCTAAGTTAACTTCGATAAGGGTATTGATGTATTTAGCTGCAATATTGATCTTGCGATAGAAGGGATGGATGTAAATACAACATTTCTTCATGGTGATCTTCAAGAAGAATTCTATATGAAGCATCCTGAAGGTTTCACAATGGAAGGACAAAAAGAGTTGGTCTATAAGTTCAAGAAATATTTCTACGGTATAAGAAAATTGCTCATGATGTGGTATCAGAAGTTCGACATGTATATCAAACATCTTGGGCTTTTAGAAATGAGGATGATGAGTGCGTGTATGGGAATAAAGTAGGTGGTCACCTCATACATGTTGTTTTGTATGTTGATGAAATGTCGTTGGTAGGTAGTAACATTGATATGATAAAAGAGGTGGAACTACAAATACATTCCAAGTTAGACATGAAGGATATTTGAGTAGGAAATTTCATTCTTGGAATGGAAATTAAGAGAGATCATGCAGGTAGAAGGATCTATTTAAGTTAAAGTAATATGTTGATACAATTTTGAAATGTTTCAAAATGCAAGAGAGTAGACCATTCAAGGTATATATTCATGTGGGAGTCAAGCTAGTTGCTAAATATATTCCTAAGACATAGGATGGAATATAGTACATGTTATGTGTTCCCTATGGTAGTGTTGTTGGTAGTTTATTGTATGCTATGGTATGTACATGAGCTAATATTTCCCACAAAGTGGGAGTATTAAGCAGGTACATGCTGACACCTACAAAATTACATTGGACTGCAGTCAAACAAGTATTTAGGTACCTATGTGGAAAGAAAAATTATGCAATCCGTTATGGAGGGGAGACTGAGGATAACAAGGAAATCGATGTACATGGTTTTGTCAATTCTGACTAGCATGGAAACATACACCATAGACAATCGACCAACGGATACCTGCTCAATATATTCAATGGAGCAGTTAGTTTAATGAGTAGGATCCTTTGGTCATTTCACTATCGACTACTGAGGATGAATATATGGCAAATACTCATGCATGCAAGATAATTGTTTGGTTATAGAGGTTGTGTTTAGATGCTAGGTTTGTAAATCATACTTCTAGGTTGTATTTTGAGAGTTAAAGTGAAATATTCATGGTGAAGAATCTAACATATCATTCGAAGACAAAACACACTAATGTTAAATACCATTTTGGGAGGGATATGGTAGAGAACCAAAAGGTGTTACTGGAAAAGTTAGGCATGGTAAAGAATGTTCCATTGTTATCTCAGGTCCTACTCCAACATTTCCATTTTGTGGGTGTTCCAAACCTCCAGCTTGAGCTAACCACGGCAATAATTTTTTGTAGGATCTAGTGGTTGAATGGATTTTATTGGAATCCCATACCCACTCTTTTCCAAAAATACTGTTAGTTTTTCTTAAGATCTAATTAGATTATCTAGGATATTTATATGAAATAATAACAAGTACAACAAGATGCATAATATATAAAAGATACACGAGACACAAATATTTTCACCGGGGAAACCATAAACAAGAAAACCCCACAAACTTCCTTAGAATAGTAAGATGATCAAAAGAAATAATAATAAGTATTCAACAACTATCTATATCTCCTCCTATGTCTATCTCTCTCTCTCATGCGAACTTGAGAGTATGAGGTGTGTATAAATGAGGGAGAGCGCCTCCCTATTTACACCCTTTCAATTCACTGACCAAATATAAGACTCGAGCCTACATGTATTCTCACATAGGGCTCACTTCTCTCAATGAAAATAAAAGTACATATTACATGATGTTATACTGGGGACTATTGCATCAACTTACAACGAAGGTTGTACCTCAAGGTATAGACACAATTTAGATATCTTGTAAATGGGTAACACACATCCCTAATGGGGGTACAACAACATACAATGATAATATACATAATAATATCTTCCGAAGTTACAAATACGTCAACACTCCCTCTTAACTAGGAAGGTATTCTCTCTCTACACAATCATCAACACATCTGGTTAGGTCTTCATCACATTTTCATCATCATGGAGTCATAAATTCTTCATCATAGCTGTTTTCATCATCTTCTTATAATTTTATCATCGTACCATACTATCTGTCATCAAACATTTCTATAGAGACAACCCTTTTTCATGCCAGATGTAGGCCTAGTCCTTTGCCAGGTCTTCATCGCATATTGAACAATCCTTCACATATAAACTGTATAGGATCTTATTGTCATTGCCACGACAATAACCTACATATTTTACCTTCATCTTGTCTTATCCATATCATCTCTTTTGTCCCACATAAGAAATAAAGCAAACAAGCAAAACATCTACGGTTGACCCACGTTTTCTTAAAGATCTGCATAGGTGCACCTATTGTGCTTCATGACCTTATCATCTAAACATGGAACACATATATCTCATATATATGTAAGGAGTAATTAAGACCCAAAAAATTGCTACATTAGGACCTTTTAGGTTCTTCTGGTCAACCTCAAGGGATTACATTTGAATAACCTGGGTCTAGGATCTTTTTTGTTTAGATAACCTTCAGGACATATTACATCCGAGTAATCTGTGTACCACACCAGGGATCATTATTTACACTCATACAACCCACATGGTGTATTACATCTGAATAATCTACATACCACACCATGACTCATACTTTACATTCAGATAACCAATCACGAGACCAATTACATCTGAGCAACCTACTACACCAGGATTTTTCTCACTTAGAAAAACTGTCTCATTTCCCATGTGAGATAATATGCTTTGTAACATATCAATATTGATTACATCCAAGTATAACCTACGAGCTTTGCTAGGATGTTAAATCTAAGGATAACCTGCAGGATTGATTACGTCTTAGAAACCTACGAACTTCGCTAGGATGTTATGCTCAGAAAACCTGTATTTCTAGCTATGATAGAACACGTCACTCCCTCTTTCAAGGGATTTTGATCTAGATCACACCAATTATTTATCTGAAGTACTCAAACTTCACCCTTGCAAGAGGCTTGGTCAACACATCGTCTATCTTCTCCTCTGTTGTCACATATTGGAGCTTCACTGCTCCTCTCTGCACCATATCCCTGATATAGTGGAACTTGATCTCAATCTGCTTTGAATTATCATGGAACAATGGTATTTACGATAGCTTCACGCAACTCTGATTGTCACAGAAGATGCAAGTCACATCCAACTGGAGATCAAATCAGTCAAGCAATATATTTCATAGCCACACTTCCTCGAAACTAGCTGAGAAAGAAGCAACATACTCTGCCTTAGCTATAATCAGAGCCACACATGATTACTTCTTGCTAAACCAAGAGATCATGCCAGATACTAAGCTAATGCAACAACTTGAGGTGCTCATTATATTAGTGGCGCTACCTTCCTATTCTGAATCAACATAGTTGTGTAGGTTAATCTTCTAATTGACATCATATTTGAGCCCATAATACACTGTACCTTTTAGGTACCTCAGAACATGATTTACCGATATTAGGTGAACCTATCTCGGATCTGCTAGGAACTGGCTCAGGTTGTTCATATAAAAGCATATGTATGGTATCGTATTTGTCAGATACATCAGTGAGCCAATCATTTGATGATACATAGTAGCATCGACCTTCTTTGATGAAGCATCACTCAGAAGCTTCAAGTTAGATTCCATAGGTGTGGCCATTTCCTTACAGTCCATCATTCAGAATCTCTTCAGAATCTCCATTGCATACTTCCCTTTCCCAGGGAAGATTCCATATGCACTATACCACACCTCCATGCCTAAGAAGTAGTGCATCATACCTAGGTCTTTCATCTCAAAATCTGTAGCAAGTCTCCTCTTTGCATATGTAATGAGTTCCTATTCACCTGTTAGAAAGAATTCATCATCATATAGCAGGAGTATAACTGGTCTTCTGTCTTCCACCTTGAAGTAGAGGTTGGAATCTTCTTTACTCTTGGTAAATCCCAAGCTCATTAGGAATATATGCATCCTTTCGTACCATGTACTTGGTGCTTTTTTCAATCTGTACAAGGCCTTCTTCAATTTGCACACATGGGTTCTCCTATCATGTGTATCGAATCCTAGTGGTTGTTCCACGTACACTTCCTCCTCGACTACACCAATAAAGAAAGCTGTATTAAGATCCATCTGGTGTATTTTCCATTTCATAACTGCTACCAAAGAAACTATGGTCCTAATGGAAGTGTACCTTGCCACCGGTGAAAATGTCTCTTTGTAGTCTATGCCTTCTTTCTATGAGAATCCTTGTGCTACGAATATGGCCTTGTATTTCTCGATGCTACCATATGTAGCATGATTGATATTGTATATCCACTTCAAATTCACAATATATTTCTTCTCCTGTCTTGAAACAATCTCCCATACATCATTCTTCATTATCGAATGATATTCCTTGATCATTTCATCCTTCCATTCTTTATTTTATGTATCCTCTTCATAGGTGGAAGGTTCTTTATCAATCATGTCACACAGTAGGGCCACATAGCTATTGTAGGGATTTTCCCTCTCTCTCTCTATGTATTACCTCTAGAGCGCCATACCTTTCAGCTTCTCATAAGAGATCCCATTCCCATGCTTGTTTCATCTTGTGGGAGTCCTTCTCAATGAATTTCTCTACTAGATCTTGTGGTTTTGTCATGTCGTTATCTTCAATATCTTATGGAATTAACTATCGGACTCTTGTCTCTTCAGGTTCCTTGACTTCCTGGATAGGAGTCCTCCTAGATTTGAAGTATGTCGAGTCTTCATCAAATATTACATTTCTACTGATGTCGATTTTCTTGAATCCTAGGAAGTATATTCAGTATGCCTTTCATGTATCATTGTATCCTAAGAATACACCCTTCCTCCCAGAAGGATTGAGCTTGGTACTTTTCTCCTTTTAGACATGTATGTACACTGGGTAACCGAATATTCTCAAATGACTAACTTCAGGTTTCACTCCTGAGAAAGACTCTTCAGGAGTCTTGTTTTCAAGTAATCTATGAGGTGTACGGTTTTGTACATACACATATGTTATTTCCCCCTTTGCCCAAAGGTGCATAGAAATATCCTAGTCAAGCAACATGGATTCATTGCTCCCATTATGGTCTAATTCTTTCATTCCGTAACCCCATTCTGCTAAGGATTGTATGGAGTTATCAACTCCCTATTAATCCCAAATTCTTTGTAGAGTTCCTTAAATTCTTCCAAAGTGAACTTGCCACCATTATCTGACCATAGAATCATGATCTTCCTATCTGTTTGGTTCTCGACCAAGGATTTATATTCCTTGAACTTGATGAAAGCTTCATTTTTCTCTTTCAAGAAATATATCCAAGTCTTATGTGAGAAATCATCTATAAAGGAAACATAGTACACATACCTACTTAATGAGATAGAAGACATGGATCCACATACATCCGAGTGTATTATCTCCAATATTTGTAGAAGGAGCAAGTCGACATAAGTCGACTTGAATGAAGACCGACTTAGTCGATCAGCCGACTAAGTCGAGAGACCGACTACGTCGGTCGGCTGAGTAAACACAGTAGTTAGTCCGTTAACTAATAGTCGTGTCGGTTCGGTGAACCGACAGGTAGTTATGTTTGTAACTGTTTGTAACCTGTATATATTAGGCTGTTGAGCCACACAAGAACGAAGTTCAGTTCTTGGTTTTGTATGATCTATTGAGAATAATATAATCTGTTCATCCTATCTGTTCTTATCTCTTGTCTCTGTGTATATTTCTGTATATTTTATGTATTATTGGTAACTTTATGTGATCTGTGGGATTACAACATTGGTTCCGTTGCCGGTAGTACATAACTGGAATATATACTCACATATGATACCAGAGCAGGAGATCAAGGATTGGTGGGAGCGAAAAATTGCTAACTATCTACAAAATTACGCACAAAGGAACAGATTAACAGTCGCAGAAGCAAAAGCCAGATTTTTCACTGACACTCACGAAAAGTTTGTCGAATCAGTGCCCCACCTGTTGAAGCAAATTTTGGATGAGAAAACCGGACAAGACTAAAGATGCACAGTTACTCCAGAAACTGATCCGAGGAGGACGTACAAATCTCTCGGAGTGGTTCGAAAAGATAGCCGACGACTTCTGTGAGGAACAAGCAGTCGAAGACAGGACTTCAGTGGAAACTGTTCGACAGAAATTTTTCACAGACCTTACTGATCAATTCTTGTGTTCCTTACCGGCTTTACTGTTCAAGTTTCTAATAGAGAAAGGAGCAGGGCACATTGTTTAACCTCGACCTCTATTACGTGAACCACCCTCCAACACTAACTGGGCGGAGAAGCAGAAGCAGTGGGAAAAATTCATTGCTGAAAGGGAGTGGGAATACTTCCTGAGTAAATAGACACCATCCGGGCTTTCTAAAAAGTGTCGGGTAGGCCATGGGGGGGAAGCTGGTCGTGTGTCAGACCTAGAGCATAGTGGATCCTAGTCGACCAGAGCCGTCGTCACCAGTAATGCATAATCGACCGAAGAGGAACTGAAGGCATAGTACTGTACTACAGTATGTCGGACATCAAGAGAATCGAAAGGGATGAAAGACAGAAGAAAAGGGAAGCTAGACGAGAAAGGGCCGCAGAGCTGCAGCAAAACCCTAGGGAGACCGACCATGATGAAGTACCGCCAGAGTCGGGTCATGACCGACGCAGAGAAGGCGAAGAAGACGAGGTGTCCCCTGAAGATGATGAAATGTGGATCGAGCAGCCAGAAGCTCTCCAACTAATTGTTCCCGACGAAGGAGTAACCCTTTCGACAGTAAGTCTGCGTACCAGAATACAAACTATTATAGAAGATGACCTTCGACTAAGAGCTGGCGACACATGAAGGAGCACCCCCCCTGCCACACACAACTTCAGAAGATACACAAGAGTCAGAATTGAGCACGCAAAGTGACAGTGGGTCCTTAAGAAGACAAATTATCAACAATCTGCTATTCGACGAGAAAGACTCGACAACCGACGGCAGCACAAGTTCCGTCGACCAAAACCCCATCGTCACCCCGACAGATTTGGCTGACTCAACAACCCCACCCCTTACAACACCTCCACCTCCACCTCCACCTTCGACATCATCAGAGAGTAGTGACAGTGACTCCGACATGGGTCACAGATCTGCTCAAATTCCCCTTTATGAGGGTGACGAAGACCCCAGACGACACTGGTTTGTCTGCGAGTCGATATGGGAGGCTAACAAAGTAACAGAAGAAGACCGACAGATAGCCCAGTTCGCAGGAGCCCTTCGGAAAAGAGCTCTCACATGGTATATGACATTTACCGAAAGGCAACCTAGAGCAACAAAATCAGAGATAAAGGCGCAATTCCTATCATTTTTCAAGACTCCAGACACTAAACACCTGGCAGCCAAGAAGCTGAAGACAACCCAACAGAAGCCAGGAGAAACCGTCCACGATTACGATAAACGATGGAAGGATCTATTGAGTCAGTTGGACTATGTCATCGACGAACAATTACTCATTCAATGGTTCCTTGCAGGACTTTCACAGAAAGTTCACCGACACATCAGTCTGGAGACCTTCAAATCGTACGAAGATGCGTTGACAAAAACTTTGCAGGTCGATATGGATGAAGACATACCTGCCTGCCCGACCGACCACCGCTTGGAAGAACATCTGGAGAATATGCAGAAGTCCTTGAAGGAGCTCACACTTAAGAACCAAGACATCTGGTGTACTAGCTGTTCAACTGCCGGACATACAAAAGATAACTGTTGACAGCAATTCAGTCGACAAGATGTCCGTTTTGTACAGACAAAAGCGTTTTGTGACATCTGCCAGGAACGAGGAGACCATTCCACCGCCGACTGTCCTTACAATATGAAGAATGGAAAAGCTTCCTGGTGTGCTATATGCGAAACTGCAAATCACAACATGGCCGACTGCCATCTTAACCTCAAAAATAGACAAAACTACCAGGCCGTCTACCAGAATAATGCTGTAGCACAGAACACAGAGCAGAACAATAATAATAACCAGAATGGGCAACGAAATGATGGCCGACGCTACGACCGTCGAAATGACAATCGACGACCAGGGTTTGGAAGAACAGGTCGATTCATTGGGAGTCGAGAAATATGAAGTCGTCGACCTACTCAATGCTTTATTTGTTACAAAGAAGGGCACAGATGCGCAAACTTTCCA
>LPNX010101552.1:1013054-1062920 GCA_001517045.1 Pseudotsuga menziesii | reverse complement strand
AAATTGAAGGTTTCCATGTCCGACAAGTGGTGCTTGATTTTGGGTCTCAGGTAAATATAATGACCCGGGATACATGGGAAAGGATGGGACGACCTCGACTCTATGAGTCCGGTATTTATCTGAAATTAGCCGATCAGGGCCTTATTGAACCTATTGGGGTTTGGAAAAATGTAGACACAACCATTAAAGGCATATCGACTAAGGTTTATTTCGAAATTATTGACCCAAAGGAAGGATCTAGCTCCTTCCCAGCCCTTGTAGGTCGACCTTGGGGTAGAAAGATGAAAGCCTCTATCTCTCTAGATAAAGAACGTATTAAACTCAAAGGGAATGGTCAAAAGGTCATAGTACCTATTAACCCCTCCCAAGGCCAACCCTGGGTTGAACCAATCGATGAGGAAGTCGATACCCAACAACTTTATCAGATCCAAAACGATACTGACTACACAGAACCAAACGCCCAAGGGGAGCTTTACTTAGGTAACCCCGACTCAGTTGGTTACAATTCAGATGCTGAATTATATGACTGGGAAATGGAAAACTATGAAACACAAGCAAGAGGGTGCTGGACTATCCAAAAAGTACAGAAAAAACCCACCCGACAGTGCTTTCTAGTCTCAATTATCCCCAAAATTTTTGAGAGAAAAATAAGAGAACACCCTACCTTACAACCGACCAACGAAACCACCAGGACCCAAACAAGGTATAAGGAGAGGGAATCCCCAGTCATGCATGTTGACCAAGTGTCTAAGAACTTTGGAGAACATGGCCGACTACAGAGCTTAGTATAAACCTTCACCGGTCAGGCAGCTAGATGGTGGGATACCCATCAAACAAAACTTCAGACCTGGACTAGTGCTGCAACTTATTTCGTTGAAAGGTTTGGTGGCAAGAAGCTCACCCCACAAGCACATATCCCCATCTTTACTCAAGGCCAGAACCCAGAAGAACACATCCAAACTTGTGAAAAGGAATGGAGAAGCCTCGGACATAAGGATGAGAGAGCCTGGCCACACTTGTTTCCCTCAACCTTAGACGACTTACCTAGCAAATGGTATAAAATGGAGGAAGAAAAAGGTGAAATCTTTTTATGGAATGACCTCAAAGAAAATTTCATCCAAACCTTCAACTTTATCCCTGAAGATCAACAATTAGTCGAGCCAGCACAACAAATTAAACAGTTCATTCAACCGACTGAAACATTCCCTGACAAAGACCCTCGACAGGTCAAGCACTGTAATAGTCTTCACATAGGATCAAAAGTCGAGTCGACCCGATTACAATTGGAGAATGAACACACCGAAGGTAAAAGCTTCAGATGGAAATCCAACCATGCTGAAACAACAAAACCGATCCACTCTGTGCTTAGGGTCGCGACTACCGAAAAACCTAACCTCGACCGAATGACTGCAGCCGACTTCCCTGCCACATTCTCACAGTTCCAAGAAGGAAGTCGACCGATCAATGAAGCTAAAGCCCCAGAATGGTTAGATGCCAAATTAAAAACCAAAGAGGTCGACATTTCAAATGACGACCGACCAAAAGTAGCTAAGATTGGTGATTATTGGAATGAACAACAAACCGCTGAAATAGTAACCTTACTTAAAGAATTCCAAGACGTCTTTGCAAGGGACTATAAAGATTTGAAAGGGTTAGTTCAAGAAATGGGAGAGATGAAAATCGACACTAAACCTGATGTCCGATCTATAAAGAAAAGGCCTTATAAACTAGCTCATAAGTATAAGGAAATAGTTAAAAAGGAGATAGACAACATGTTAGCTGCAGGTATCATCTACCCCATCGACCAGTCGGAATGGGCAAGTCCCATGGTCGTCCAGCCTAAGAAACACGACCCGACCAGACTGAGAATCTGTGTCGACTTTAGGGAACTTAATAAAGTCACACTGACAGATCCCTTTCCCACACCTTATGCTGATGAAATCTTGAATGAAGTGGCAGGCCATGAATGCTACTCATTCACAGATGGATTTTCAGGGTACAATCAAGTGCCTATAGCAAAGGAAGATCAGAAGAAAACCACATTTGTTTGTGAATTTGGCTCTTTTGCTTATAGGGTTATGCCTTTTGGCCTAAAGAATGCACCTGCCGTCTTTTCCAGAATAGTTGTAAAAACCTTCCAAGAGTACATCTATAAAACTATGGCAGTCTACTTCGACGACTGGACCATATATTCCACCTTAAAAGATCACTGCACATGGCTCCGACTCATGTTGGAAATATGTCGGCAGATTCAACTTTCCCTCAACATCAAGAAATGCATCTTTATGACCCCCATAGGGATACTACTAGGACATGTTGTTTGTAAAGATGGTATTAAGGTTGACTTTGCCAAAATTAAAATTATCCTTGACTTGAAACCTCCAATAAACCCTAAACAGGTTCGGGTGTTATTAGGACATACCGGGTACTATAGGAAGTTTATCCAACATTACTCAGACATGACCTACCCCCTAGAAGAACTACTCAAGGATGATATAGAGTTTAAATGGACAGAGGAATGCCAAATCTCCTTCGACAAACTGAAGAGAAAACTGGTCGAAGCCCCCATACTTAGATTTCCAAATTGGTCGATCAAATTCCATGTGCATATCGATGCATCAGGAATAGCAATTGGAGCTATCCTGACTCAACCAGGAGACGATGGAATGGACTACCCTATAGTTTACAGCAGTCGGAAACTAAATAAGGCTGAAAGGAACTATTCGACCACCGAACGAGAAGCCCTAGGAATGGTCTTTGCACTTCAGAAATATCGACACTACCTATTAGATAACCCCTTCATATTTTACACCGACCATCAAGCTTTGAAATACCTCATAAACAAACCCCTTCACCATGGTAGAATCTGTCAATGGCTCTTACTGTTCCAAGAATTTGAATTCGAAGTAGTTGTCCGACCAGGGAAGTTAAATGTCGGACCCGACCACCTATCCCGAATCGACACAGGAGAGGAACTGACTGGCATTGACGATGACCTACCAGATGCACATTTATTTCATATAGAAGTAGTACCAGAATAACTGGAGGAAATTGCTCGGTTCCTAGAAACAGGTCAGGCACCAGAAGGTCTAAACACTAAAAAGAAGCAAATCCTAGCTATGAAGGCTGCCCCCTACAGCCTCATCAACGGATTTCTATACAAAATGGGGTTAGACGATGTTCTTAGAAGATGTGTACTTACCCATGAACGAGAGCAAATCATGCACGAAGCCCACTACAGACCAGCAGGAGGACACTTTCAGGCCGACACAACTGCTAAGAAAATTCAACAGTCTGGATTATGGTGGCCGACGCTTCATAAGGATTGTAAAACCTTTGTTAGTCGATGTGACAGATGCCAACGACTTGGTCGACCACTGCCGAGTACAGAAATGCCCCTGATATCTGTAAACCCTAGTCTTACATTTGAAATCTGGGCTATAGACTTCATAGGACCATTCCCTGTCCCAGCCCGACGATCAGGTGCAAGGTATATTATCACTGCAGTGGAATATGTTACTAAATGGGCAGAAGCAGAACCTGTCGAGACCTGTTCAAGTGAAGTAGCTGCTAAGTTCATTTATGAAAATATTATTACTCGATTTTGATGTCCACTCACTCTGATCAGCGACCAGGGATCACACTTTGTTAACAAAACTATCAAAAATCTAACCGACAAGTTTCACATCGACCACCGACGTAGTACAACATACCACCCCCAGTCGAACGGTGCAATTGAAGCTTTCAATAAAACACTGACAAAAGGACTGACTAAAATATGCAGTGCTGACAAAGATGACTGGGATGAGAAGATTCCTGCAGTTTTATGGGCATACAGGACAGCCTACAAACGGTCGACTGATCAAACCCCATTTCGACTAGTATATGGACAAGAAGTAGTCGTACCTCTGCACTTCAGACAACAGGCACCTATCATTGCACAGATACTACATGTCGACGTCGAACAGGCCAGGAAAGATAGGCTACTTCAACTTAATAAATTGGAAGAACATAGACTTATGGCCATCCAGCACCAAGAAATACAAAAACAACAGCAGAAAGCTTGGCACGACCGTAATATCAGAAACAAAAATCTGTCAGTCGGTGACCTTGCCCTACTGTATAACAGTCGAGTCAAAGGCAAGCCTAAGAAACTTCACATAGAATGGATGGGACCTTATGTTGTCGAAGAAATACATCCCAATGGGTCGGTCCGACTAAAAACATTGCAGGGCCTGGTATTTCGGAAGCTTGTTAATGGAGCCCGACTTAAACGATACAAAAATTGAATATATATATATATATATATATAACGGTCTTAACTGACACCAAAAACCTATAAAAAGATACAAAAATTACAAAAATAAAAAACCGTACACTCAGAACCCACCATCATGACAGCCACTCAACCATTCGACAACCGACTTCATTCCCATCGACCATCTTCATCGACCGACCATGTCGGCCGTTCTCACCACCGACACCGACCGCCGACCTGGAGCGTCCCATCCCGCATTAATGGCCTCGACCCCCGCCCCAGATTCACGAAATCGCACTTGAGTGTTGCAGTTGGACTGTCAAGTCCGCCATTAATTCACCCAGTTCGACACTCCACCCCACCAGCGCCTATAAATAATGGACACCCCACAGTTCATTTACCACACCATGCACCTACTGAGCATTCAAACTCCCAGTCGACTGAAATTTGTGAACCTTGTAAGAATTCCGACCAGTTTGTTCAGTCCAAAACCATGGCACCCAAACGCACCAGAGCTTCGGCTAAGGCTCAAGAACTTTAGACAGCAGACTCACCCTTACTCTAGCGACTAAAGCGAATCCAAAACACGAAAGTCCAGGAGGGTCCGTTTCAAAAGCTATGGACGGATATTCAAGAATGGGCGTTTGAAGACCGACGAATGACCCAGGAGGCTGAGAAAGTTAGGCATAGCACCATATATGCCTATGCAAATGCACCTCTCATGGCCAGCTTCACTGGTACGAAGGAAGCCGCGGTCAAATTCATTATCAGTCGTTACCACAACGGCCGATTTTACTTTGACCGACCGGTCGACATCAATGGCGATGTTATCTCCCGACTTACTGGTTTGTCAAACCAGGGTGACCCGGTCCCCGTTGGGATCAAGGAAGGGCTAGTCGAACACTTTACAGGTTCGACGTCGGGTAAGAAATCCAAGGGCCTACCGATCAGTCAGATCGAGGCACGAACACCATAGATTGTGGCGAAAATCATCGCCATTACTCTCACCTTGGCTGGTCGCAGCAATGACCTCAAGCTGGAAATGCTGGACGCCGTCGACAAAATTACAACCGATGGACGCATCTTCAGATGGGCAGACTACCTCGCAGACTTGGTCAAAACCATATGCGAGCGCTGTCAGGAAACAGGAGGTATTATCAAATTCCCCTCCTTAATTATTTGGATTGCTATGTATTATATCTGCTCGGAAGGCAGTACCGTCTTCCGAGAGCCGACTAGGTTTGAGATGCACAGGTTCAAACCCTTTTCCCAAAAAGGAACTGTGCATGAACTGAACCAAGGCAAGGTATTTCTGGAAAACTGGTTCCAGCAGCTTAAGCTGCGCACGACAAGGTGGAGGGTGCCCCAGAACATCCGACGACACCTCCCAGCCGACTCACACATCCAGCTGGAGCTCGACCATACATCAGTATGGTCATCAAACACTCAGGATTCAAATGCCAGGGACCTCGACTACTATCCCACAGTCGAGCAGATCTTTCGGGAGCTTTCTAGACAGACAAAAACCAAAATTCAAATCCCGGAGGCTGAAAAACAGGTCGACTTCTCTATAGTCGAACCTCTGACCGACCAGGAGAAGGAGGAAGATTACGAGCTGCACCTGTATATCAGCACTTTTGTGACGCAGGATACTCCGACTGGCACTCCTGGTCGGGTGCACTTAATAGTGAAGCATCCGACTGCACCAGTAGTGGACCCTCCGACCGAGCAACACCAGACACCACCACCAGCACAACAACCAGTACAACAAACCGCTCCTCTGGCTAGTCAGACGGTCGACCCCGCTCAGACCCCGACAGGAGAATTCGAGGAAGAAAACCCTGAATATGCTGTGTCTCGGAGCATTCTCAAGAAACTGGCGAAGGAGATAGCCATTGCCAGAAGAAACATCAAACTGCAGAAATGTCAGCAAGGCAAAGGTAAGCGCAAGCTTGTCCTTGCTGACTCCACAGATGACGAAGACGAACTGGTAGCCTCAGCACTCTATATTGTCGAGGATGCCCGAGCAAATAAGGTAACTGTTGAAACCCAGTTTCAACGTTTTGTCGAAGCAGGAGCACCCGAAGGTCGGCCAAAGAAGGCCAAAACAACACCACTGTCCGAAGATGTGGTCGACCTGGTGACGACTCCTCCCCGTCCATCTCCGACTAAAATAGTCGAGGAGCAAGCACCAGTGTAGCAGGCCGACGTTTCCCCCGAAGACTTTGCAAGAGTTATCCCTGAAGCACTCAGAGCCAGGGCAAGCTCGGACCAGGAGCTTAGAGCCTTCTTTGCAACACTGCCTGCACTGTTCAAATCAGCGCAGACAATCAATACAACAACTCCCCTAAAAGCAAGCGAAAAGACATACGCACACCAAACAATAGTGTTTACAAGGGTCCATGATGGTGGTGACATCGCAGGTCATGAACAGACCTTCACCAACTACCAACTCCCACCGGAAGAAGACGTTATATCTTCCGACCATAGTCCCCAACACCATTCTCCATCACCACCAGATCAGGACACCATCCCTCCCCACCTTCACAACCATCATCTCCACCAGCCCCACCACCGCCTGATTCACAGCCGAGACCACCATCATCATCACAGCCGGAGGTGGACATACCACCTCCCCAAACACAAAAACCCCGACCACTGAACCAACCCCTCCGACACAAACCCCTTCGACCTCTGATCCACCTTCCACTTCTGCAGGTCCTCACGACAAACCCACTGAGCAAGCAAAGGAGACCACAGACCCTCTTCCTAGACCCGCTCAGCTAAGGATTAGCTTACAGGATGTAAGCTCGTTGACCGACTCAGAGGTTGGCCAGCTACTCAACACCCTAGCAAAAGAGTCGAAGAGGAGGACGACCCGACTAAGGAAACAGCTCAAGGATAAGGAGACAGAAGAAGTCGAGTTCCTCGACAAATGCAGGTCTCTCATACAGACTGTTACCCCAGGACCTGTCGAAGCTGCTACCGACCGACCGCTGGAAAGAGCATATCAGCTGTTTGAAGGTTTGGTGTTGACCGTACAGACCCACCTCCAAGAGACTAAGGCCGGGAAAAAAGAAGAAACTGCCCGACTGCTCCTGACTCAGCACACAGCATTCTCGGAGGCTCACAAACTTCTACAAGACCACATGGAGGAATCCATTGTAACTGAGGAATTACTCCGAGATTGGCCTACTCATTATGGGCAGGTCTATACTCAGACGAGGCAGACCAGACAAGTCATTCAGGCCTTGGAAAGAAGGAAATCGACTGAGATGGAATTGAGGCAGACCATCGAAGAACAACTAGTGCTGGAAAACACTAAGCTGCAGAAGTTGGAACGTGAGGCACACCAGTGGGTTCAACAAGCCCTCCCCAACTTGGAGAAAGTCGACAACATCTGCCCACAGATGCAGAGACTACTTGATGCTGCAGACGAAGACAATCAGCTGCTAGGCCCCAACATGGAAAATATTGCAGAAATGGCAATGGCAGAGAAGATGTCGGTACTCTCCAATCTTACTACTCTGACTATCGACATTCAGAAAGCTTTGCAGACATGGACAGACTTTCAACATCAGCTTGCCATCACAGCACCAGCAATAGTCGAAGTCTGTGTGCAGAAGAGACCAACTATTCGCCTGCACAGCCCACCTCAGTAGCAGTCTCCCTTTGTAATCCATTTTTGTACTTCTAATCTATTTTTTTACCTCCCTTTTTTTCTTCGGGACGAAGAAATGTTTTGTTTGTGGGGGAGATGTAGAAGGATCAAGTTGACATAAGTCGACTTGAACAAAGACCGACTTAGTCGATCAGCCGACTAAGTCAAGAGACCGACTACGTCGGTCGGCTGAGTAAACACAGTAGTTAGTCTGTTAACTAATAGTCGTGTCGGTTCGGTGAACCGACAGGTAGTTATGTTTGTAACTATTTGTAACCTGTATATATTAGGCTGTTGAGCCACACGAGAACGAAGTTCAGTTCTTGGATTTGTATGATCTATTGAGAATAATATAATATGTTCATCCTATCTGTTCTTATCTCTTGTCTCTGTGTATATTTCTGTATATTTTATGTATTATTGGTAACTTTATGTGATCTGTGGGATTACAACAATATTCATTTATCCTTGCTCTCACTATTGGGAAATGTGTTCTCTACATTCTTTCCTTTTTCACATCCTTTGAAAATGCCTTCATGCTTTACCTCGATCTTTGGAAACCCTGAGACTGCTTTTCTTTCCATCGGTAGTGCTCTATAGTTCACATGTGCAAGCCTTCTACGCCATAGTTCATTTGGTTCAATCGACTCATGAACCAATGCTTGTTCAGGATGTCCCTTCAACTTGTATAAGCCTCTATATTCTTGTCCAATCACTATTGTATCATCTATTGTATTTCCTCTGGGACACATCAGAACTTGGCCATTGACAAATGCAACCCTAATTCCCTTAGCATCTAATGCAGATATGGAAAGAATATTCTTCTTCGATCCTGGAACATATAGCACATCCTTCATCTTTAAGGATTTCCTAGAGTCAAGTTTGTATGAAGCTTCGCCACTCCCTTTTATGGGTTATTGATAATCATCCCCAAGTTTCACCTTGTTAGGTGACTCATGTTAAGAAATATTGATGAATGATTCCTTGTATCCTATCATGTGTTTGGAAGATCCACTATCCATGAGCCAATCATTGCTTTCGTGTGTGATAGTTCCAGTAAGTGCTGAGATTAGCACATACTCTTCATCTGAATCATCCTTCTCTCATTTGAATCTTTTGTTTGTTGGTTCATCATCTTCAGAAATATGATCATGGTGTCTCCTTTTCTGGATGGGAAAATCTCTTTCCAAGTGTCCCTTTTCATCATAAGTATAACATCGAACATTTGAAATATCTCTTTTGGTGTTCTTTGGTTTCTTGTCCTTCTTCTTGTTGTGATCAAAAGTCTCCTTCTTCTCCTTCTTCTTGAAGTTCTTCCTGGTGTAAACTATGAGAGCTTGATCCTCAGTTGCTCCAATCTTTTATTCTCTTCACAAGTCTAGATTATTCTTGTGCACATTCTTCTCGAGGTATGCTGAAAGAGATCAGATTCCTTATTGCACAAATCCCTTGAATGAATGAGTCCCATAAGCTAGGGAGACCATTCAGGGTAGTCATTACAATTTCTCCTTCTTTGACATTCTCTTCAACTGCTTCAAGTTGTTCTTTGATTTGAGAAACCCTTGTGAAGTAGGACTGTATAGTCTTGGAGTTCTGTATCTTCACATTCTTCAGCTAGTTCCTCAAATTCATCTTCTAGTTGATTTTATTCCCTTGGAACATATTTTTCAAAGCATCATATACTTCCTTCAGTGTCTTAAATGAAGACACATGGTAGATGAGGTGATCCTTGATAGAATCTGCAATGATTCTCTTAGCCTTATCCATGCTTCTTTTATGAGCATCCTTAGCCTCATCTCCCTCTAGTTCTGGAAAATATTCAGTAATAAACTGATCCAAGTCATTTTATTCAAGGATCAGGGAGATTATGTACTTCAATGCCAGAAAGTTATCAGCCTCTCCAAGCTTTTCCTCAAGCTGAGTCTGGTGAGTCATATTTTCAAAATGAGAACCTCAAATGGAAATAGTAATTATTTAGATCTTACTGATTTGAGGTGTTTGAATAGGTTCCTGAGCAGGATGGCCTAGGGTTTGTTAGAGAAACCCTAATTTTTCAAACTCAAAGTTTGGGAATTCTATTTGGACATAAATATGTGCCTACTTGAGGCAAGTTTCTCAGCTAGGTCACTTTCAGAAAACTGAGGTGGGAATCCTTCAATACTTGATGCCCTAGTTCCTTCTAACACTAGTAACAGGGTCAAAAGTGAAATTTCTCTGATTCAGAAACTGTCTCCACCAAAATATGCACCCTACTGAGATGAGTTATCCTATTCCTCATTTCTTGATGATTTGTGGAGAGAACACCTTAAACTAGGAAGCCCTAGTTCCCGTAGCTTCATAGTGCCTTCTTTTAGAGAGGTTCTAATACCATGTTAGTTTTTCTTAATATCTGATTAGATTATTTAGGACATTTATCCTAAAGAATAAAAAGTACAACAATATGCATAAGATATAAAAGATACATGAGACACAAATATTTTCATTGAGGAAACCATAAAGGAGAAAACCCCACAAACTTCCTCATAATAGTAAGATTATAAAAATAAGTAATAAGAAGTATTCAACAGCTATCTATCTCTCCTCCTCTGTCCATCTCTCTTTCTCATGCGAAGTTGAGAGTATGAGGTGTGTATAAATGAGGAATAGTGCCTCCCTATTTATACCCTTTCAAGTCACTGACCAAACATAAGACTTGAGCCTGCATGTATTCTCACATAGGGCCCACTTCTCCTAGAGAGACTACAAGTACATATTACACGATGTTATACTGGGGAATATTGCCCCGACTTACAATGGAGGCTGTACCTCAAGTTCTAGACACAATTTAGACATCTCGTAAAGGGGTAACACACATACCCAATGGGGGTGCAACAACATACAATGATAATATACATTAGAATATCGTCTAAAGTTACAAATACGTCAAAAAATACTACTCGTCTCCTAAATGTTCCAAGTTTAAAGAATAAATCCCGATGGTTATTGTTGCACCCATTAAATCCTCGGTTTATGATGATAACAAATTTTCATTATAACAACATGCTTATAAAAAAATTTCATTATAAAAAATTTGTAATGATACGATCAAAGTGTTTTTGGATGCTTATAGAAATATTGGCCACCTTAAGGGAATCTATACTGCCAAAATGTTCTTTAGTTCCCTTTCATGGTAGAACATTTTCTATAATCTAATTTTCTTAGAATTCTTCCATGTTTGCGGTTGTAACAAAATTGGTTTTAACATGTATCATATGAACTTTGATTGTTGAGTTTAAGGTGTTCAATGATTTAAAAAATATGACCAATTGTTGCATATTGATTTTCTATTGAAGTTTGGAAGAGTACCACTCTTATTGTTATAAGGAATAATTATAAATATTAAGTCAGCCTCCAATTGTAGGAAATTTTGATCAAGGTATTCCACCATGCATGTTTTAATAGTTGTTTCACCTACAACAGAGGATTCCAAAAGTATTATAGTTTTATTCTCAAGGACCCTAATTCTTACTTAGAGTCTTAAACCCTTAAGATCAATCCTCCCCAACATTGTTGTTGTTTTTCCTATGAAATTTATATGTAGAATGATATGCATCTTATGCATCATCGTGTTTGTTGGGAACATTATTCACTAAGATAACATTCAAAGTCTAGAATGTCTAAGTTAGACATGAAACTTAGTGTTAAGAAACTAAAGAATTATTTGAATGCATAATAACTGTGGGAATGAAATTCCTAAAATGATACACCAAGTTATTCCACTATTTAGTAGAGGATCCTGTAGTTAGATTTTAAGGAAATTTGCACATAATTCTATATCCAACATAATATATTTTCTTGATTGCGACCTTAACTACAGTTTCTTTAATGGTACTGATATCTATGAACCATCTCATCACATGTGTAGATTAATATTTGGGAGTATTATCTTGGCCAAGGAGAAACTTGAATGAAATGCAAGAATGTGGGATCTAATTTTAGTATAAAGTATATATTTTTAATTTGTAATAGTTTTTTAACATCATGCCCAGTGAACAATAGTTGAAGTGAATGTGGGATCTCACTATCTATCCACCTCACACACATCTAGCTCATGATTTTGACATTTAGATTTTATTGGACAACTTCGTTGATTCTTTTTCTACTCTTTAACACATTAGTTACTATTTCCATATAGGAATTAGACTAAATATCCCCATAAATGAGAGAAATAACAAATTATATGCTTTGCATAGAAATTACTCCATGGTGCAGGTCACCTACAAGGTTGTGTTTTAATCCAGAGACAACTCAATTACAAGTGCACACATAACATACATTTAAATAACAACACATAAGGGAGGGAAACAAAGAAAACCTAGTTAATTTAAAAATCACCTTCAAACATTACATGCAAGATTTAATTTCTTTTTGGTTGGTACAAAACTTGGGCTAGATCATTTTACTAAAATATTCAAAATTTTCATTGGTCTTAATCTCAATGTAGTTATAATGGATTCTATGAAAAATTAATCTAGGATTACTTTGTTTCTTTTTTAATTGTTGTGATAGTTTCCTTATTTTCTTTGGTTTGCTAGAGTTGGACCCCTATTCTTAGTTTTCTCTTGTTGGACACATTTACCACCATACACACTCATTTTGGTCAATTTGGCCTAGTTAAACCACTATCCTAAGTTTTATTGACTTAATTGACATAAGAGGATCACTGTATGACATTAGCATGAGCACACCCAAGCCTACCTTCAGTCAAGGAGGCCAACTAAGCCTTCTCCTTCATTCAGGGAGGCTAACTAGAGCACTCCGGGGGTGATCTGAGTGTCATAAATGCCCCATATTGCTATCTGATGGTTACAATCAGTTAAACATAGCAATGAAGGTGCCTCCTTTCATTAAATTTCTTATTTAATGATTATTTAATGAACTAGAGTCAACAGGGGCGCCTCCAACCACTTTTGATGGTCAGTTACACTTCAATTAACCTCATCGTGGTTCATTGGAGTTATTGATGCAATACCACTTGTTGGTTGGCTTGCAATGACATGTGTCTGAGCTAGTTTCAGTTAGAATCAGTCATTTATTGCACTCTGACTTCAATTAGGACTCAATTGAATCAATTAGGGTTTTGATCAGTGGTTAACTTGAGTGTTCATAGTGGCTTACATCCAATTAAGCTAGACTCACTCATTCAATTCGAATGACCTCCTTGGGAATTTGAATTGTCTTGGAATTCATGCATCTGGAATGATCATTGTATTGTATCATCATTCTTTCATTTGACTATATAGAGCTGCTACTTCCATTGCAACACCATTTTGCCAATTTTATGAATATTTTTCTAAATTATTTGTGAGACTGTGTTTTAAGTTCCTAGACCACTGTGACAAATTAATATGGTATCAGAGCTCACAGTGGGATGAAGCTCAGATCTCTCAAAAACAAGTTTTTTGACAGATCTTGCATGAAAATTGAGCAAAGCTCAAAAATTCCAGCACTGCACCAAAAGCCAAGGCTTACCACTTAATACCCCAAGTAAGGAAATTATTGGTCAAGATTGCTTGATCAACTATGTTGGGTGTGATGAAAGCCTAAAATGTGCAGGCTGTCTGACCTTACGGTGCCCCTTTTGTTGTGATTTGCAGGTTTTTATTAGGTGAAAGCATTCGCTCCAGCAGTTTTAGATGGCTTCTTCTGTAGAACTCTTGACTCTGTTCAATTTCCACTCATGGGAAGGAGACATGGAGATCCAGCTACATGCCAGAGGACTCTTTAGGGTCACTATGGAAACTGAAGAAGAGCCTACTTCTGTGACAGACAAAGCTAGATTCTTGAACAAGAAATATGAAGCATTCAGATTCTTTTGCCTCTCTGTTTCCTGAGATATTCTTTTCCATCTCTCGGGATTGAAGACTCCAAATGAAATATGGGACAAATTGGAAACCCTGTATGGAAAATAGGATGATTTGAGAGTATACCAGCTTGATAATGAGTTGATGTCTCTCCAACCTTCCAATTTTGAGACCTTGAATGAATTTTTCACAAAGTTCAAGCACATTGTCTTATTATGGAAGCAATGTAAAGTGGAGAAGGAGGATGATCATATCATCCTCACCATACTCTCCAAAATTGGAGCTGATTATTCGGTTTTTGTCTCTACATTCTGTGCGGGGAATCTCACAACCCCTGAATGGAAGATGCCTTCACTCAATGCCTTCATTGAGTCCCTAACAAGTGAACATGATAATCTTGTCCATATGGGGATCATCAGATCCTCCCGTGATCAAGCCCTCCATGTATCAGGGCCCAAAAACATGAAGGGTAAAGGAAAGTAGCAGAAGAACCCAAAAACTAAATTCAAAGCTCCTAATCCTAAAGTTGAAAACCAGCAGCATGAAGAGTCTTCTAGCTCAAAGAAGCACAAAGGAAAAGAGAATCATGGAAAGGAAAAAGTCAAGTGTTCATACTACGGGAAGAGATTCCACCCTGAACATGCCTACATGAAGAATAAACTTGATGAAGCTACCTCTCTCCTTGAGAGAAATCACATCAATCTTCCGGAAAGCTTTCGGAGGAGAGAACAGCAAGACCGAGAACCACAACATGAAAGAGGTCATGCCCTCATGGAAAGCACTTTGAAGTCCAAATCACTCTTGATAGATTTTGGAGCTTCAAACCACATGATGGATTAAAGAGACTCCTTCGCATCCTTGGAGACCAACAAATCCATTCCCATCCACATCGGAGATGACTCCACCATCATTTCCGAAGGACAAGGTACTATAGATCTTGAACATGGCTACTTTTCAAATGTTCTAAACGTACCATATCTGGAATCAAACCTCCTTAGTGTTTATCAAATGACACATATGGGAGTGCCAAAGAGAGTATCCTTCAGCTTGAATGATGTAGAGATCACATAACTTGCATCTGGGAAACTTGTAGCAAAAGGCCTTGCAAACCATCATGCAAAACCCTATGAGTTCTCCCATTTTGTGGCAGATGCAAAGCCCACCGCATTCCTAACTCATGGAAATGAAGTTAGTAGACTGTGGAATGAGAGGTTTGTCCATCTAAACTTCAAATACTTGCAGCAATTGAAGAAAAATTCTATGGTTGAAGGCCTCCTGGTCATCAAGGCAACCAATGGAATTTGCGAGGGATGTGTTGTTGGAAAGCACCCTGAGCATAAGTTCAATCGAGGGAAGGAAATCTGAGCATCATGCATATTGGGACTGATACATTCTGATACCAGTGGTCCCATGCCTATCACATCCATGAATGGATCAAGGTATCTTCTGACTTTCATTGATGATTTTTCCAGGTACACATGGGTCTTCTTTATCAAAAATAAGTCTGAAGTAAGTGAAAAATTCACTGAACTGAAGGCCTTGATTAAGAATGCATCTGGACAAAATATCAAGATATTGAGATATGAAAATGGTGTGGAGTATGTCAGTAATGAGTTTCTACACATATTTTCCCAAATTGGTATTCATGTCCAGCATTCAGTTCCCTACACTCCCCAACAGAACGGTGTAGCGGAGAGGAGGAATCAGTCTCTCAAGGAGATGACCACCTATATGTTGGAATCAAAGAAGTTGGCTACAAATTTGTGGGCTGAAGCCATGCATTCTACAGAATATATTCAGAACAGAGTCCCACACTCATTTGTGAAAGGGAAGACCCCTTTCAAATCATACTTCGGAAACAGATCGGATGTGTCGAATCTGCGGGTGTTTGTGTCCACTGCATGGGCCCGAATTCCACTTGATAAAAGGAGGGATTTGCAACTGAAAAACATAGAATGTATATTTATTGGGTACCCTAATGAATAAAAAGGTTTAAAGTACCTGGATATCAAAACAAAGCATATCATCATCAAAATGAGTGTCAAGTTCGATGAGCCTCTTCAGGAGGTGGAACTAGTGAAGGAGAAAACTGTTGAATTTCATTCCTATTCTACTGAATATCTGGATGATGAAATTGGGGGTGATGAAACTAATTTGGATCCTCTAATTTATGATATCAGTGTACAACAAACATCAGATTCTTAATTAGAACCTGAAGTACAAAATCATCTCCCAACATGGGCCCGACAGACACTCTCCTCCGCAGGAGATAACATTGGAAATCTAGATTATCCAAGGAGAACCCGGTCTGATTTCCAAAGAGCAGGTATTGCGCTCTCTTGTCCTGATTATTTTCTGTATAAATATTGTTATTTGATGATAAGTTCAGACCCAAATTCCTACTACCATGCTTGGAAGGATCCGAGATGGCAAGTTGCCATGGATGAAGAGATGAATTCTCTTTAGAAAAACACTACTTGGGAGCTAGTTTCTCTTCCTCTGGAAAGGAAATTGGTTCAATGAAAGTGGGTGTTTCATACTAATTTTGATGCATATGGAAGAAACTAAAAATATAAGGCAAGTCCGGTGGAAAAATGTTTCTCCCAGGTCCAAGGTGTGGACTTCCATGAGACTTTTGCACCGGTTACAAAAATGGACTCCATCCGCCTAGTTTTGGCAATTTCAGGATCTAAGCGCTTGGAAGTGCATCATATGGATGTTAAGTCAGCCTTTTTGCATGGAGATATTCATGAGGAGATATACATGAAGGAGCCTAAGTTCTACATTTCTGATCGATCATTGGTTTGCAAGCTAAAGAAGTCACTATACGGGTTAAAACAGGCCCCAAGAGAGTGGTATTCCAAGATGGATGCCTTCCTTCTCTCGCAAAAATTCCAAAGGTGTAGATCGGATACAAATGTGTATATACAATAGTCTGATGGTAATTTGATTATTATTTATGTTGATGACTTACTGATCACAGGTAGCACAGTTGCTTCTATTTTATTCATCAAAACTGCTCTCCACAATGCATTTGAAATGAGTGATTTGGGGATCTTAAAACAATTTTTGGGGCTCGAAATTGAGAAAAATTCTGATGGGATAATGGTCACTCAGTAAAAATACATATCAGACCTATTATTCAATTTTAACATGGCTGAATGTGGATCTGTTCCATTCCCTTTACTTTTAGGGATCAACCTTGAAGAAGGAAAAATCACACCTCCCATGGATTGCACTATTTATCAACAACTGATTGGTAGCTTGTTGTACTTGAATCATTCTCAACCTGATATCTATTATGCCTTGAATGCTGTATCAAGATACATTAATCAGCCCCATGATATTTATTGGAAGGTATCCAAGAGGATCCTCCAGTACATTCAGGGAACCAGGACCTACGACATTCACTATGCTGCAGACTCTGAGCTAGAGCTGGTTGGATACATAGATTCTGATTGGGAGGGTGATTCCATTGATTGAAATTAAAATTACAAATATGTCTTCATGTTTGGTGGTGGCCCCATTTTATGGTCTAGAAAAAATTAGGCCGCCATAGCACTTTCTTCAATAGAGGCCGGGTATCGAGGAGCGGTGAATGCTTGCATCCAAGTTGTTTGGTTGCAAGGCACTCTTTAAAATTTTGATCTTGGTAGTACTTTGTCCACTACCCTCTTTTGTGACAATCAAAGTGATATTAAGATATCCACAGATCCAGTTACCAGGCAGAGGACCAAGCATGTAGAGATACACATGCACTATATCAGAGAGCTAGTGCATGACATGACGATCATTCTACAATACTGCCCGATTGATGGGCAGATTGTAGACATATTCACCAAGATATTTTTCAAAAAATAATTTCGCTTACCTCCGTTCACTGTTTGGGGTGAGTTCATTAGGGTGATCCAACTACTTTCAGTGTTCAGATTGAGGGGGGGTTTTTCCCACTGGGTGTTCCCTCTTTTCCTCACTTAGTTTGTTTTGAGCATTGTTTGAGTTTCAATATTGTACAGGGTGACCTATGGCCTTTGTTGCTGGGGCCCTAGCATTCTTATGCACTTCATGTTTTCTAATCCTCCTAGTATATATTAAGGGGGGGTGTTGGAGACATTTACCACCATACACACTCATTTTGGTGAATTTGGCATAGCTAAACCACTATCCTAAGTTTTATTGACTTAATTTACATCAGAGGAGCACTGTATGATATCAGCATGAGCACACCCATGCCTACCTTCAGTCAAGGAGGCCAACTAAGCCTTCTCCTTCATTCGAGGAGGCTAACTGGAGCACTCTAGGGGTGATTTGAGTGTCATAAATGCCCCATATTTCTAACTAATGGTTACAATCAGTTAAATAGAGTAGTGAAGGGGCCTCCTTTCATTAAATTGATTATTTAATGATTATTTAATGAACTAGAGTCAATAGGGGCACCTCCAACCACTTCTGATGGTCAGTTACACTTCACTTAACCTCATCAGGGTTTATTGGAGTTATTGATGTGCTACCACTTGTTGGTTGGCTTGCAATGAAATGTGTCTGAGCTACTTTCAGTTAGACTCAATCATTTATTTCACTTTGACTTCAGTTAGGACTCAGTTGAGTCAATTAGGGTTTTGATCGGTGGTTATCTTGAGTGTTCACAATGACTTACATGTAGTTAAGCTAGACTCACTCATTCAATTTGAATGACCTCCTTGGGAATTTTAATTGTATTGGAATTCATGCATCTGGCATGATCATTGTATTGTATCATCATTCTTTCATTTGATTATACAGAGCTGCTACTTCCATTGCAGCATCATTTTTTCCAATTTTATGAATATTTGTCTGAATTCTTTGTGAGACTGTGTTTTAAGTTCCTAGACCACTATGAAAAATTAATATTGTATCAGAGCTCACGGTTGGATGAAGCACAGATCTCTAAAAAAAAAGGTTTTTGACATATCTTGCATGAAAATTGAACAAAGCTCAAAAATTCCAGCATTGCACCAAAATCCAAGGCTTACCACCTAATACCCCAAGTAACGAAATTGTTGGTCAAGATTGCTTGATCAAATATGTTGGGTGTGATGAAAGCCTGAAATGTGCAGGATTTCTGACCTTACGGTGCCCCTTTTGTTGTGATTTGCAGGTTTTTATCAGGTGAAAGCATTCGCTCCAACAGTTTTAGATGGCTTCTTCCATAGAACTCTTGGCTCCATTCAATTTCCACTCATGGAAAGGAGACATGGAGATCCAGCTACGTGCTAGAGGACTCTATAGGGTCACTATGGACACTGAAGAAGAGCCTACTTCTGTGACATACAAAGCTATATTCTTGAACAAGAAAGATGAAGCATTCAGATTCATGTTCCTCTCTGTTTCCCATGATCTTCTTTTTCGTCTCTCAGGATTGAAGACCCTAAAGGAAGTCAACATAAGAATATAAATAGGAGGTGCCTCCTTTCATTTTTCCTCACTCACTCAAGTTGTTCTTAGCAAGAGAGAGAAGTAGTAGTGTGCTAGAAATAAGGGAATAACTGTTGTCTGAGTTTTACACTACACTAGTTGAGTTCTATACTGAGTAAGTTTTGCGGGGTTTTATCCCTTGTGGTTTTCTTGAGGAAAACATCTGTGTTCATGTGTTCTTATTTTTTTTACATGTTGTTCTTTCAGTGATATTCTAGTGGCTAATTGTTTTAAGATATCATCTAAGCAATTATAAAGAAAAATCAACATGGTATCAGAGCCACCCTAAAAGGAGACATTGCACAACTAGGGTTTGTTGTTCTTAACAAATCCATCAATAGATAAAACAGAAAAGAGGGCTCCTCCAACTCGCGTATGAAGGGCGCATATTTTTGTGGTGACAGAATTGAATTCCAAGAATTTTCAATTTTGGACCTGTTACTACTGCCGGGACAAACTAAGGTTTCATTTTTTCCAGGGTTTCATCATCAATCTCATAAAAAGTAATATATAGTCTACCTTGCCTCAAGAGGGTGCATATTTTCCACCACTAAACTCCACCTGTGATCCCAACTGCAAAATTAGGGTTTCTAATCCAAACCCTAGGACCTTAGGAAGAAGGTGAGTAAGAAGCTACTTTCTGAAAGTAAGTATCCTTCTATATATTTCCATTTGAGGTTCTTAGTTTTCTAAAGATGACAAAGAATACCAAGCTAGATGAAAAGATTAAAGGGGCTGAAAAATTCACAGCATGGATGTACAGAATCATGCTCATCATCCAAGAGAATTATCTAGACAAATTTGTGAAAGAGGAAGTAAAAGAACCAGAAGAAGTTGAAGCTAAAACCAAGCAAAAGAAGGATATGATCATATCTAAAATAATCACAGCTGATTCAATCAAAGACAATATGATTCCTCAAGTATCTTCCATGGAGACTCCAAAATAAATGTTTGATTCCCTATCATAGCTATTTGATGGAATAAACATTAATAGGAAGATGACCTTGAGAAATCAACTCAAAGTGTAAGAGCTTGTTGAGGCCTAGAAATTCGTAGGCAGCAACAGCAAGGGATTCTCCCTAGTTAACGTTCCCAACTAGCCCGTGACTGTTTGGTGTAGGGAATCCATTCGGTTTGCGGTCCGGCTACCGTAGGTCAAGTAACGAAAACAAAGGGTTTTACTGATTGCGGCCTGGTCCACCGTATGTATTTTTGTATTTTGACTTTAAGTATGATATGCAAGTGCCTATCTAAGATTCATATTGATGAAGATTGCAAGGAGTGGTCACAATGTGATGCGCGAGTTCTTACCGCTCATCTTAGACTCTCTTGCATCTAAATCACACACAACCAGAAAAAACAATACTAACTAAGCTATCCCCAAGGAGCAAGATTATCAATTCATGAGTAATGTAATACAGTTCATATGTTAAGATAAATCACAGATAGTTGTTCTTAGAATAAAAACACATAAACATGAATAAAATATACATGACAAGATAGCTTGTCAACTGTTAAAACATTTATTACTCATAGTGGAAAGTATCACAGAATAAACCAGAGAGCATTTATGTAAGAACATAGGTTCACAAAGTTAGAACGATCTCACGGTTAATGAAACATAGCTGAAAATGAAATAGTTCCCCTTCAACATTGTTCATTTCATCACATTCGAACATTCCACACAACACTTTCTCCAACAGGAAAAAATTTGTAATTTATTATTGCAAAACGAAGTAGTTCCTCTTACCACAAGTAGTTCACAAGTTCCTCCAAGAAAAAGTCCCACCCCTTTTTGTCTCACTCCCCCACACTTATACCAAAGGGGGAAACCTTTCGGCTCCCCAACTGTTCCCTCTCACTGTTTTGTCACTTTGTGAATGCCCATGATTCATCCAAACGTTACATTCAAGATAATTTTTTTATAAAAAACCAGGAAATGCTAGGTAACCGATGGAATGTCCAAGCATGATCCTTTTCTTTCTAATGATTATGCTCGACCATTCCTCGGTCTCCTTTCAGACCCTCATAATTTTCTTCTTCAAGCAATGATTTTGTCGCCTTATTCTTTAACATGCTTTGTCCTCCAACTACACCTTCTTTGCCGCAATAATCTTCAACGGGATCTGACAAATTGCCATGTCTGTCTGCAAACAAATGAGAATTCATCATTTTAATCCGTCTATAAACATAAACCATGATATTAAAAATGGGTACTAAAGAAGAAAATCAGAGCTTGGTTATTATGTGCAAAATTTCAACCTAAACAAGGCACACAGGTCTCCTATGGAAAAAGACGACCTCATAACAAACGGTGGAACGATTAAGAAAAGGGCATACAAAAACCTCCATTGGCGAATCGAAACACTTGACATCAGCTCATTAGTGGGTTATGCAGCCGCAACGGTGGGTAACCTACACTCTAGGGTTTTCGGCACATAGAATAAAAAAGGTGTGATAAACATTGGGTGTCGGATCCTCTACAGGCATCGGATAGCTAGTGAGCTACACAACCGCAATGGCGGAAGCTCAAAGGTCAAGGAAAACCGTAGACCAAACGACATCAAAAAGACAAAGAACAAGGCATTGGCTAAAAGACTAAAAGTCCAATGGGTAGTTAGCCTAATCTGGAGCCACAACAAAGAAACTTAATCACCCTGCAGCCTTCGATCACAGTAAAAACTCCTTCTGAAAAACACAAAGCAAGGTATTTTTCAAAACAGAACCCGGGTTAGCGAAAGACGTTAATTATTTGCACCACGTTTAACTATCCTTTGAAAAAGAGGCAACTGAACGTCTCAATTCAACTTCAAAGATAAAACATTGTAACAACCAACTGAGCCTTGTAGCTCACAACATGCACAGACCCAAGCGCCATTCCGAAAAATAAGAAAACTGGCCTCAAACAATCCACACGTAGCAGAGTAGGAACAAACGACGTTCAACAAAATCAACAAAAGGGGGCCAAAATTTTAGAAATTTGGGAAAAAGTTGCAGCTGCAATAATTGGCGGCTGATTGGTGAATCTAGATCTCTGAATAAACTCCCCCTTGAGCGATAGACTATTTAGCAGTGAAACCAACATGCTAAATTCTTCTAGATGTTTGGATTCCCATAATGTCACATATATGAACCCGTAATGATTGATGATAGTCCAATTTTAGGGAATGGAAACCAAAATCTCAAGGTTAGGATAACTCTTTTGAGGCTTAAGTAGGCGGATTTCATTTTAACTTTACCTTTGGGTAGCTTCCAGCTTAGACACCATAGGATTGGAATGCATGGTGAACATAAATATTCATTTGTTCCCCATTCCCATGCCAATTGCACTTTTGTGCCTTTTGAACTTTTTGTTCTTTGGAGTCCTCCATATGCCTTTCTTTCTGAATTTTATTCAGGCTCTTCCATCCATAGTGTCCTTTTGTGTGAGAGACGTATTCACTTTTCAGCTCACGGACGGAGAAGATCTTTTGGCAGACTGTACTCATATAATTCAGTACTTTGTTTTGATGAATATTTGCTTTCTTAGGAGTTCTAACTCTTATTAGCCATTTAGCTTTCAATTCTTGGCATGGGATCATTTAGATATAATATACTATTTACCTTGCTCTCCTTTCCATGGATATTTTGCTGTCACCCCCTAGGACGTTTTAGATGTGAAATGGATGGAGCCTCGAAATAGTATTCCAGACCTCTTGATTCCGAATTATTTCAAGGATTACACTGGACCTTAATGTGTTCATAGACATTTTAGGAAAACTACTTAATAGAATAAATTCCAACAGATTCCAACAGTCTAATGCCCAAACAATTTAAGTTGATCAAGGGTTCTGATGCTCTCCATGCAACCAAAAGTTTGCTTCCTTTATTGGAATCAGGAGAAAACCACACTACACAAATAGGACAAGAACAAATCAAAGTGGCAAAACAAGTCAATTATTTATATACAAAACAGAACAAAATAAAACAAAATAAAGAAAAATAAGGCTTAAGAACTAAACCATTTACTGGTAAGGTCTCTTCCCATACCTGTAAATCCGAAAACTTATAGGTTGAGGGGCCAAGCTTTGATGCAATCTGGAAAGGGCCTACCCATAACTGTTGAAATTTCATGTGTTTTCCTTTCTCATCATGAGGGTGGTCCCACTTGAGAACCAAATCTCCCACCTCAAATTCTTTTGGCCCAGCTTTGTGCTTATCAAACCACCTCTTTACTACCTCCTGTTGTTGTTTAAAATGATCTCTGGCCTTGGATCTAGATTCCTTTGCCTTAAAAAGATTATGTATCCTCATCTGCAAGACTTCATTATCTGATCCTCTGGATTCTTGAGCAATTATGGAAGAGGGTAGCATGATATTAGGGGGTAGAATGGCCTCTTTTCCATAAATAAGGGTATATGGGGACACACCTAACGAAGTCTTGGGGGTGACCCTATAAGCCCAAAGATTATTTGGTAATGCTGAATGCCAAATTCTCTGGTTTTCTATCAGATTATTTTTTAAGATTCTAATCAGATTCTTGTTCGAAGATTCAGCCAAACCATTTCCTTGCGGATAATAATTTGCAGAGTAATGCAACTTAATTCCCTTTTCATGAGCAAATGCAGTTAATCTAACAGAGGAAAAATAAGTAGCATTATAAAAAAATAGAGAAATTGGAACTCCAAACCTGGTCATAATATGATCTTGCAAGAAGTCCATGACTCCATCTTCATTGAATTTACGCAATGGAATGGCTTTGACCCAACGAGTGAAGTAATCAGTTGCCGTTAGAATATACTTGTGTTGCAGGTAAGAATTTGGCTTCATCTCTCAATGATATCCATCCCCCATTGCTCAAAAGGTTCTGTTATCATCACAGGCTTTAATGGTCCTGCTGCTTAAACTTGTCTTCCACCACACCTTTTACAAATGTCACACTTTCTAACATGGGCATGTGCATCTTTGAACAGTGTGGGCCAATAGTATCCGGCTCTGAGAATTTTATGGGTTGTATTATCTCTGGAGAAATGTCCTCCAGCTGGCCCATCATGCAAATCTATCATGACCTTCTTCGCATCTTCTTTCTCTAAGCATCTAAGAAGAATTCCATCATAATTTTTTCTAAATAATATTCCTTCAACAATCTGATATGAGGCTGATTTAAGACGCAATGCTCTTCTTTTCTTAGAATTAAAATGTTCCGGCAACAATCCCACCTGAAGGTAATGCACAAGGTCTCGATACCAGGAGTCTGGAGCTGTGAAAAGAGGACATACATCCATCACATGTAATTCGGCTTCATCTTCCTGGTAATTTTCTTCATTGTCTTTACTTACAATCATTAGTTTGCACAATCCCTGCCCTTTAACTATGGGAGCTGGCTTGAACTCAAGGTCATACTCCTGTAGAGATGTTACCCAGTTGCCTCTTCTTTCTCCTATCTCCTTCTGTACGAAAAGAGACCTCACCACTGGGTGTGGAACTATTACCTTTTTCCAGTTCTTAAGTATGTATGGTCTGAATTGTTTTACTGCTTTGAACATGGCATAAGCCTATTTATCCACAACTGGGTAATTCAATTCATCCCCTTGCAGACCAGTGCTCATAAATGATATGGGGAACTCATCTCCACCATATTCCTTCTGAGTAAGCACCGCTGCTAGTGAATCGTCAGATGCGAAAGTGTACAAAATAAAATCTTTCTCAAAATCTGGACTCTTGAGGGAAGGTGCATGTGCAACTGCTGTCTTTATTTTACTAAATGCATTCTTCTCTATATCAGTCCACATGAATTGTACACTTTGTTTACCATTTGTTGCAAAGGTTTAACAATTTGAGCGAAATCTGGCACAAACCTTCACACGAAATTTATTGTCCCCATAAATGATTGCATGCCCTTTTTGTTATGTGGTAAGGGAATCTATTCGATAGCTTTGATCCTCTCTGGGTCTATGGAGATCCCCTTATTAGAAACCACGTGACCCAACAACTTACCTTCAGTAACGGCAAACACGCACTTCTTGGGGTTTAGTGAGATACCATATTTTCGGCAACGTTCAAAAATATGTTTTAGATGAAACATGCGTTCCTCTCTTTTCTTTGAGAATATTGTGATGTCATCGAGGTATACTACAGCACTGCGGCCAATCAGACCATGGAAAGATATGTCCATAGCCCTCTGGAAAGTAGCTCCAGTGTTTATGAGTCCAAAGGGCATCCTTCTGTAAGAAAAAGTTCCCCATCTGGTTCTGAATGTAGTTTTAAGTCTGTCTTCTTCAGCTACTAACACTTGATTGTAGCCTGAGAATCCATCTAATAAAGAGAATATTTCAGAACCTGAAACCATTTGTAATATCTGTTCCATGGGTGGGACAGGATAATTGTCTTTATCTAAAGCGCAATTTAAGTTTCTGAAATCCACACATAGTCTAATTTCTCTGGATTTCTTCCTTACCGATACCAAATTTGAAACCCATTCTGAGTGTCTCACCTTGAAGATAATTCTAGCATTCAATAGCTTCTTTACTTCATTCTGAATCAAAGGTTCTAATTTTGGATGCATTTTCCTTAAATGCTGCTGATAAGGTTTGATTCCAAATCTGATGGGGATAACATGTTGAATAATATTGGTGTCATATGTCTTCAGATATTCATACATCCATGCAAAAACATCTTTGTATTGTTTGAACAAACTGATGAACTTATTCCTTTCATCTGGGGAGCAACACTTTCCCAAATTCACATATTTAGGCTCAATTTCAGTCCCCAAATTAATCGAATCAAACTGTAGAGATGAGCTATGAGTCTTCACATTCACTGGACTTCTAAATTTCTCGTTTAAATCAAATAGTCGCTTTAAAGTCTTGTCTCCTTTAGGAATAAAATTATTGAATTTTAGCTCGGCTTGATGTTCTTCATCATCAATAATTGCCCCTTTGAAGGTCTTTTCATTTGTCAAGCATTCTATAATTTGTTGATCATCATCAAAAACTCATAGATTGGTAATCATATCTGGAACTAAAGGCCTGAAAAGCAATTCAATAGAGCACCAATTATTAGAGGGCACAAGCCTCGCAACTGAGGTGTCCAAGAAGTCAAATGCCACATTCTTAAGTCTAGGAATCGATACAATGTTAAATGCATTAAAATATTTAAGCAAATCCCATACTTCATTTTGATAAGATTTTAAATGAGGATAAATGCAATGTATTCGATTTCGAATTTGTTTTACAATTATTTCAGAATCCCCAAAAACTTTCAGATTTTTTACCTTTAATTGCTTTCCTTAGTCCTTGAACTAGTGCTTCATATTCAGCTGTGTTATTGGTGCATTCAAACTCTAACCTACATGAAAGAAAATGTTTATCTTTTTTAGGATCAATCAGGACACAATCGGCTCCTGACCCCTCCAAAGTTTTAGAACCATCAAAGAAAAGCGTCCAAAAATCATTTACCACTACTTTGCGTGAGTCAATACCTACATCTATAGTTAAATCTACTATTTTACAATCGATTTCATCAGCCTGTGAGAACTAAAGGAGGTCAGGCTGAGCGTCTGACGTATCGCTGGCTTCTTCCGCTTGATAATTTCCCGGTTCTAGTTCAATAAAGTAATTTCCCAACACAGAATTCACTGGTTCATTTTTTTCTTCGAACTGAGTAACATTGTGTTTCATGTGTGGCTCCCTTAAAACTTTAATTTTGATTTGGGATTCCTTTATAAGGTAGCCACAAATGTGACCAGTCTGAGGAAAAATATCCACTCAGCTTTTCCAACCAATCTCTGCTCAAGACACGCCCATAAGCTTCGGGTATGTCGACCACCACAATGTCAATGAATTGACATACCTTATCATTTGAAGACAAGCGAATGAGAACATCCTCCATTTCTCTGATTACCTTCACATTCATTCTATCCAACTGAATGACCCTCCAGGTAGATGGTTTAGGTTGTCCATTTATCTTTTTGTAGACTGATAGTGGCATAAAATTGACTGATGCCCCCGATTCTACTAGACAATTGTGCACATTGTGGTTGAAAATTTCAAAAGTGAGGAGAAAAGGGGGGGTCTTTCATTTAGGTTTACCTCCCACACTCGCTTCACCAATTTCTTCTTCATGGGGCTGATTTTTAGTGGGGAGTTTCTCCTTTGACATTTTAAGTGCTTTCAATAACTTTTCTTTTTACTGTGGCACATTGCACATCTCAAATAACGAGATATTTGCTCTTACCCTTTTGATATCCTCCACAATGTCATAATCCATCTTATGTTCTGTAAGATGCTTTTTAAAATTATTTATTTTCTCTTCAATGGGTCTAGTAGGATTGTTGATCTGTCTTGGATTTTGACTGGTGGTGGTAAATTCCGACATTTCATTAGCTGAGGTATTTTTTTGAAATTTCTTAACATTCTTTTGAAGCTTCTTAATCTTTGGAAGCATAAGACTGTTTTCCTTAATCAACCCCTAGCTTCTTATCGTTACATTTGTTTCCAAGGTATCCTCATGTCTCAGGTCCTTTTCTTCCTCGATATCAAACAATGATACACAATCCCATAAAACCATGGCCTCATACTCTTGTTTTTCTATTGATTTATTGCTGTCTTTCCCTTCTTCATCATTATCCTCGGTTAACTTGGAATCCAAAAGCTGGTTCATTACCAACGCCATTGAATTTATCCATTGAGGACAATTATTTTTAGAATGGGGTTGTTGGTGAAAACTGCAAAAGTTATCCATCCTCACCTCTGTTAAGTTCATCGATGCAGGTCAGTGCGGAGGGGGTTGGGATTGATTGTTATCTTCCCTTTTCTTGTAATAAGGTTTATAAAACTTCTGGTTTTCCTTTTCCTTTTCCAAGTTTATTATCTTGTTAGAGGGATTCTACATCATCTTTTCCATTCCTTTGAAATCTAGTGATTGCTCCTCTTTAGGCTTAGTAAATAACAAAGCTTTCCTTCCAACATTTTTCTCTCCCGACTGTTCAGGATAGTATTTGATACTTTCCTTTTCAGCCTCAACTCTTTTTGCTTCTTCATAAGTCTCTGCTAGTGTAGGTTTGGCTTTCATTTTGGCAAACATGGCCAGATCAGGCCCTAGAGCTGAAGTATAATACTCAATCAGAACTTTATCCGAGGGTTTGTCAGCTTCAGAAAAATTCTTAAGATACGCCGTGAATCTTTGGGTAAAACTATGCACCTTCTCTTTTATTTATTTCTTTAGGGAGCACGGACCTTTCATGAGAGCCACATGAGTTTTCTGGGCGCATATTTACTTCTGAAAATCCTTTCAAAGGTATCCCAGTCTGGGGTAGATTTTGCAGGCAAACCAAAGTACCATGATGCTGCTGCTACTTTAAGGGTATGCGGAAAAAGTATACAAACTACATCCTCATGTTCCCCAGCCCTTAATCCTTCTATTTCCACATAGAAACTTTGCAAATGGTCATCTACTAATATATTCTCATTTGGATCAAACTTGGGTAGCATCTTTTAAAAATCTTGAGGTAAGTCATGCAACAGAGGTGTTAAGTTCAAGGGTGATATGGATTTCCAAGCCGGTGATGGATTTGGTGGGTTAAGTGGCTGATTAGCATTTACACCTTCCATGAGTCTAGGTGGAGAGTGAGGAGGTGAAGGAATAGGAGTACGTGTAGGAGAACAGTGAGGTGTGTTTGGACCTACTTGATTCAAAGGCTGACCAACTTCCTGTAACGCTACTTCTACTAACTCTTCCAAATCTCTAACCAACACTGAATCTTCCAAGATGGGACGATATTTCTTCTTGTACTCTCTTCAGGGTAAATCAGGGATAGTGGGTAATCCTCCAATACTCTTTACATAAGCCTGTGTTTGTCTTCTCAGATCATTAACTACTTGGTTGTCTACAAAAAACAAATGTTCTCTATTCTCTTCAGTATTTGGGTCAGGGAATAAAATACTTTCAAAACTATCACTGGTGGAGTAATTTTGAGGAAATGTATTTCCCCGGCCAGCCATGCACTGGTGGCTATCCTTCTAGCACTAGAAACTGTTGAGGCCTGGAAATTCGTAGGCAGCAACAAAAAGGGACTCTCCCTAGTAAATGTTCCCAACTAGCCTGTGACTGTTTGGTGTAGGAAATCCGTCCAGTTTGCGGTCCGGCGACCGTAGGTCAAGTAACAAAAACAAAGGGTTTTATCGGTTGCGGCCCGGTCCACCGTATGTATTTTGACTTTAAGTATGATATGCAAGTGCCTATCTAAGATGCAGATTGATGAAGAATGCAAGGAGTGGTCATAATGTGATGCACGAGTTCTTACCTCTCATCTTAGACTCTCTTGCATCTAAATCACACACAACTAGAAAAAAAAATACTAACTAAGCTATCCTTAGGGAGCAATATTATCAATTCATGAGTAATGTAATATAGTTCATATGTTAAGATAAATCACAGATAGCTGTTCTTAGAATCAAAACAAATAAACATGAATAAAATATACATGACAAGATAGCTCATCAACTGTTAAAACATTCATTACTCACAGTGGAAAGTATCACAGAATAAACCAGAGAGCATTCATGTAAGAAGATAGGTTCAGAAAGTTAGAACGATCTCACAGTTAATGAAACACAGCTGAAAACGAAAGAGTTCCCCTTCAACATTGTTCATTTCATCACATTTGAACATTCCACACAGCACTTTCTCCAATAGGAAAAAATTTGTAATTTATTATTGCAAAACGAAGTAGTTCCTCTTACCACAAGTAGTTCACAAGTTCCTTCGGGAAACCCCCCCCCCCTTTTTGTCTCACTCCCCCATACTTATACCAAATGGGGAAACCTTTTGGCTCCCCAACCGTTCCCTCTCACTGTTTTGTCACTTTGTGAACGCCCATGATTCATCCAAACGTTACATTCAAGATACAGATTCTATAAAAAACTGGGAAATGCTAGGTAATCGACAGAATGTCCAAGCATGATCCTTTGCTCTCTAATTATTATGCTCAACCATTCCTCGGTCTCCTTTCAGACCCTTGTAATTTTATTCTTCGAGCAACGATTCTGCCACCTTATGCTTTAACATGCTTTGTCCTCCAATTGCACCTTCTTTGTCACAATAATATTCAACGGGTTCCGAGAAAATGCCATGTCTGTCTACAAAAAAATGAGAATTCATCATTTTAATCCATCTATAAACATAAACCATGATATTAATAATGGGTACTAAAGAAGAAAATCAGAGTTCGGTTCTTATGTGCAAAATTTCAACCTAAAAAAGGCACACAGGTCTCTTACAGAAAAACATGACCTCATAACAAATGGTGGAATGATTAAGAAAAGGGAATACAAAAACCTCCGTCGATGAATCGAAACACTTGACGTCGGCTCATTAGTGGGTTACGTAGCTGCAATGATAGGCAACCTACACTCTAGGGTTTTCGACACATAGAATAAAAAGGGTGCGATAAAAATCGGGTGTCGGATCCTCTACAGGCATCGGATAGCTAGTGAGCTACACAACCACAACGGCGGAAGCTCAAAGGTCAAGGAAAACAACAGACCAAATGACATCGAAAAGACAAAGAACAAGGCATCGGCTAAAAGACAAAAATTCCGATGGGAAGTTAGCCTAATCTGGAGCCGCAATGGTGGAACTCAATCACCCTGCAGCCTCCGATCATAGTAAAAAATCCTTCCAAAAAATGCAAAGCAAGGTCTTTTTCAAAACAAAACCTGGGTTAGTGAAAGACGTTAATTATTTGCACCATGTTTAACTATCCTTTGAAAAAGAGGCAATTGAACATCTCACTTCAACTTCAAAGATAAAACATCATAACAACCGGCTAATCCTTGTAACTCACAACATGCACAGACCCGAGCGCCATCTCGAAAAACAAGAAAATTGGCCTCAAACAATCCACACGTAGCAGAGTAGGAAAAAACGGCCTTCAACAAAATCAACAAAGGGGGGCTAAAATTTTAGAAATTTGGGAAAAATTTGCAGCTGCAACAAAGCTCAGAATTTTGATACTATGAAATCTTACTTTACAAGAGTAGCTCAAATAAAGGATCAATTATAAGCCATTGGTGACATGGTTTAAGAAGCAGAAGTTGTAATGACAACTTTGAATGGCCTTCTAAGATATTGGGAAGCTTTCATTTGAGGAATTTGTTCTAGGAGGAAACTAACCAAATTATGGAAGTTATGGGAAGAGTGTGTCCAAGAAGAAGAGAGGATATTAGCCAGAGAAGAAAAAAATAAATGACAATGAGGATAAAGCCTTAACTTCCCATACCAAAGGAAAAAGAAAGAGTCACTACCATCCTCCTAATACTCAAGGGTTTAAAATACCTAAGAGAGATTTCTCAATATTTGAATGCTTCAACTATCACAAGTTAGGACACATTGCAATTAACTATCACGTGAAAGTAGAAAGACTCAAGAAGATGAGAATGTTTCAAGCTCATGCTGCTAAAGACAGTGATCAAGAAGAATAAGAGGAAGAAAAGAAGGATGAAGATTCAATTGAAGAGTATGTTCTGATATTTTCCCTAACATGATCAATATCACCAGGAAATGATACCTGGCTGATTGATAGTGGTGCCTCCAAGCACATGACTGGTTTCAAGGAGTCACTCTCATGCCTTGAACAAAAGGAATCTCCACACAAAGTAATGCTTGGAGATGATTCCCAATATCCCATTAAAGGGTTAGGAGAGGCATATTATAAATTGGATTGCGGAAAGCCTATGAAAATGAAGGATTTCCTTCATGTCCCATGACTAAAGAAGAATCTTCTTTCCATTTCAGCTTTAGACAAGAAAGGCTTCATAGTTTCCTTTGTAGATGGAAAATTCCTCATGTGGACCAAAGGAAAAACTATTGATGATGTAGTAGAGATTGGAGTTGAAGAAGGAGGTCTATACAAACTAAAGGGACATACATATTCTGCATTAACAACCAGTTCCATCAATCCACGTGAACTATGACACAGAAGGCTTGCTCATGTTCACTACAAAGCTCTTCCAATTGTAAGCAAGGTGGTAACTGATTTACCATAAATTCAGATAAAACATGAAGGAGTGTGCAAGGGATGTGCACAAGGGAAGAATACTAAGAATCCCTTCGCGAAGAGTAATAGTAAGGCAAAAGGGATCCTAGATATCATTCACTCAGATATCTGTGGGCCAATGAAAACCACTTCGTTAAGTGGGTACTCTTACTATGCATCCTTCATTGATGATTACTCCAAAAAGACTTGGATATACTTCTTGAAAAAGAAGGATGAAGTGTTTGAAATATTCAAAGATTTTAAATCCCTAGTAGAAAACCTTTCTGAAAAGAAAATCAAGATTCTAAGAAAATATAATGGAGGAGAGTTTACTTCAAATGAGTTCAATGATTTCTGTAAAGAGGCCAGGATTAAGTGTGATCTCACCATTCCCTAAAATCCACAACAAAATGGTGTGGCAGAGAGAAAGAATAGATTCATTATGGAAGGTGTGAAAGATATGATACATGATCAAGATCTTTCAATGTACATATTAGCAGAAGCAGCAAGAACAGTAGTAGTATATGTTCAAAATTGAATCTATCATAGTTCTCTTGGGAATAAAACTATAGAAGAAATGTTTTCCGGTGAAAGACCAGAGGTAAGTCATCTAAATATTTTTGGTTGTCTTGTATACATTCATATCCCAAGGAGAAAATATCAAAATTAGATCCCTGGGAAAGAAAGGATTGTTCATAGGATATAGTGGACAGTCAAATTACTATCGAATATATATCCTTGGGTACCGTAAAATTGAACTTAGAAGAGATGTTACACTTTATGAAGATTCAGCCTTTAGAAAATCAAGAAAAGACAAGGAAGATGAAGAGGAGCATGAAACTCCCAAAAATATTGAAAGTCCTAAAGAATTTAGAGTTGAAGAAGAAGATCCGATACCTGAAGAACATGATATGATAGTACCCTAGCTACCTAAATATTTACCAAGTCAACTAATTTATTGAAAGAGAAAACTTTCCTGGGCTCGTGAAGAAATTGAAGAAGAAAAAATACTTGGTGCTCCCGAAGGATCCATCCGAGAGAGAAAGAAGCCAAATTCATACCCCAGTTACACGGCCTTGACGTGTGATCTAGTCGATAAAGAACCAACTTGTTTTGAAGAAGCATTAAAACAAAAGGAGTGAGCTGATGCAACGGTCAAGGAGTACCAATCCATTATGAAGAATGATGTGTGGGAAATAGTACCTAGACAAAAGGACAAGTCAGTAGTATCCTCTAAATGGATATTCAAAATCAAACACTCAGTAAATGGAAGTATAGAAACATATAAGGCTAGAATTGTAGCCCAAGGATTCTCTCAGAAAGAGGGAAATGATTATGAAGAAACTTTTTCTCCAGTAACTAGATACACCTCTACAAGAACTGTTCTTGCCTTGGCCTCCAACATGAAATGGAAGCTACATCAAATGGACGTAAATACGACATTTCTAAATGGTGTGATTAAAGAAGAAGTTTATATCAAACAACCACAAGGATTTGAGATCAATGATTAGAAGACTCATGTATGCCGAATAAAGAAAGCATTGTATGGATTAAAGAAAGCACCAAGAGCATGGTATGGAGGGATCGAGGAATTCCTAATGAGCTTTGGATTTACTAATAATAAAGTAGATTCCAACCTCTACTACAAGGTTGATGAAGATGGAATTTTAATTTTGTTACTATATGTAGATGATCTGTTTTTACGGGAGAAGATAAGTCAATTATCGAATGTAAGAAGAGGCTTGCTGCATAATTTGAAATGGAAGACCTTAGAATGATGTACTACTTTATAGGTATTGAAGCATGGCAACATCTAGATGATATTTTTCTAAATCAAGGAAAGTATACTATTGAAATTTTAAAAAGATTTGGAACGCTATATTGTAAAGCTATGACTACTACAATGACTACTAGTTTGAAGTTGTTGAATGAAGACACCTCAAAAGCTGTTGATGCCAGGATATATAGACAGATCATTGGTTTGTTGACGTACCTCACCAATACTAGATCATATATATGTTTTACAGTAAACACCTTAAGTCAATACACGGTGAATCCTAAACACATTCACCTAATTGGTGCAAAACATGTGATGAGGTATCTAAAGGGAAATTTAGATTATGGGCTCAGATATACATCCAATGGAGAGATCAAGTTGCATGGATGTGTAGACTCAGATTTGGGTGGAAGTTCAAAAGATAGGAAAAGTACATATTGATTCTGTTTTAGTTTGGGATCTGGCATGATCTCTTGGTTCAGTAGAAAGAAGACCAGTATTGCACTGAGTACAACATGATCTAGGAACTAAGAATCAATCTCATGAAAGAATAATCAACAAATACTCATGAAATGGTGTTAATCGGAACCAGAATGGTTTCCTCTCTGTATATTTAATAAACAATGAATGGTTACAATAACAATGTCGAGCAATGGCTTAACTCCATGAAGAATTTGAATACCTAAGGAGACAATTCGAATTCAGTGAGTGAGTCTAGCTTAACTGACTCTCAACCATTGGTTCACACTCAGTTAACCACTTGACCAAAACCCTAATTGACTCACTAAACCCTAACTAAAGTCAGAGTGCAATAAATGACTGAATCTCAACTGAAGGAGATCAAACACATGTCATAGCAAGCCAACCATCAAGTGCTAGTGCTCCATGACTTCAATGAACCTCGATGAGGTTAACTGGAACTGAACTGACCATCAGAAGTTGGTGGAGGTGCCCTGTTGAATCCATATCATTAAATAATAATAAATAATCATTAAATAATATATTTAGTGAGAGGAGGCGCCTTAACTAACTGGCTGAACTGATTGTAACCACCAATTAGCAATTAGGTGCATTAATATCACTCAGATCACCCCCGGAGTGCTCCAATTAGCCTCCTTGACTGTAGGAGAAGGCTAAGTTAGCCTCCTTGACTGTAGGAAGGCGTGGGTGTGACTAGATGATGGCAATTAATGCTCCACTGATGTCAATTAATGTCAATTATACTTAGGATAGTGGTTTAACTAGGCCAATTTGACCAAAAAGAGTGTGTATGATGGTAAATGTCTCCAACACCCCCCCTTAAGCTATACTCAGGAAGAGTTAGAAAACATAGATGCATAAAAATTCTTGGGCCCTGACAACAAAGGCCATAGGTCACCCTGTATAATAAAGTAACTACTTAATATAACCAAGGAAACGGGGAAAACCTCATGGGAAAAATACCCCCCCTCAAACTAAGCAGTAAATCAAGAATTGGTTCTTCTATGTAGCAGCATCCTAAGACTGTGCATGTGAACCTATGAATCCAAACTACATGAATATGTCTAGAGGAATCTTCCACTTTGGAAGAAGAACAATGCACTCAACTGAATCAGAAATATAAATAGCTGCATGGTGAAAACTGGACCCATGTAGGGAAACTGAAATCATCTGAAGAGAGAGCAAAGGTTCTTGAGGATTCGAACCATGTGTGGAACACTCAAGAAACTGATATGTTGCAGCCTTGAACAGAAAACCATGAGTGGTAAAATCAGCCCCAATTTTAAGGAGCAAGTGTCCAAGCAGATGCAGAATGTCTTCCTCTTTACTAGTTCTGTGAGGAGATGAGCTTGTGACCAAAGGTAGAGAATCCTTGAGATTTTGGAGAGCGGATGCTTGAGCTCCATAATATGATATAGCTTCATAAATATTTAATGATTCACAAAATAAAATATCAGCAACCTCATAAGAGGAAACTAACACCAAATCCCCAGCAGCAAAATTGAAGAAGAACTGCGGTAATTGATTTTTCACACCAGAATTGGTGAGAGAAGCTACAAGCATGAATGAAAGCTCTTGGATTTTAAAATATGAACCAAATAATATCATATAAGAATGTAAATCAGATCTAAATAAGTTCACAACAGATCCAAAACTATGAAATGAAATCAAATCCCCAGCAACAGTTTTGTAGGAAACTTGTGGTACTTGTTTCTTCACACCGTTGATGAGAACAGCTACAAGCAGTACTGAAGGTTTATGAAACTGAAATTTTGAACCAATAAATATCATATCAGATCCAAATAAGATCATATCAGATCCAATAAGGTTCATATCAGATCCAAAAGTATGGTCAACCGAGATGGTGGATGCACAGTTGTCTTTTTCTTCAAAATTCTGAATTTTGGTGCATGCAATCCTGCAGGATTTTGCTGGAAGATCTAGATCATGGGGAGCAAATGTGTCACTCTTATAATATGATATTTCTTCCAAAATATCCAATTTTTTACATATTTTCACACCAGAAGCAACATTAGAGGGAGAAAAATCAAATTTCTCTTCACTTTCAGAAGCAATTACTGGTAAATTTTGCACAGAATTCAAAGGAAAATCACCGGTGAATGTTTGCATGGAAGTGCAGAAGTATTTTTATTCAATATAAGAGATTCGAATGTATTCTTCTGTTTCAGCAATATGAGAAGATGATATATCAGAGATCTCATGAACTTTCGGAGCATCAGGAGAAGGAGTCACTTCATGGAGACTTTCTTCAATTCGAATTGAATGTGTAGAAGATTCTGCTTCATCTTCATCTTGAACAACTTCATCAGAGAGAGTAGAGGCTGAGAATTTTGAGTGAAGAACTCTTGTGGTGCTGGCTGTGATATCCAAAGTACTATTATGATCCTCATTGTGCTTGCCAAAGGTTCTGTCCAATATTGTCAAGAAATTCTTTGGGTATTCAGTAGAATCAATAAGGTAGTACAAGCTAGGAGAAAGGGCCAGACATATTGCTCCAAAAGCTCTATCACCGTCATTTAGCAAGTCATTCTCATTCTCATAAGACTCTTTTCCAAGTCCAATAGACACCTCATAGAGACCTCGTCTCTTCAGAGATGCAATCATCTTCAACTTCCATTCCGAATAGCTTGTGAATAGGGTGAGAAGAGGGATTGATGAGTCCATTCGAAGTTGTACCTGTTAAGACCTGCAAATCAAAACAAAAGGGGCACCGTAAGGTCAAACAGCCTGCACATTTTAGGCTTTCATCACACCTAGGATAGTCAATCAAGCAAGCTTGATCAACAAGTTCTTTACTTGGGGTATTAAATGGTAAGCCTTGGCTTCTGGTGTAGGGCTGGATTTTTGAGCTATTGCTCACTTTTCATGGAGAAATCTGTCAAAAAGCTTGTTTTTGAGAGATAGATCTTCGTCCCGCCGTATGCTCTGATACCATATTAATTCTTGCACATGATCTAGGAACTAAGAATCAATCTCATGAAAGAATAATCAACAAATACTCATGAAATGGTGTTAATCAGAACCATAATGGTTTCCTCTCTGTATATTTAATAAACAATGAATGGTTACAATACCAATGTTGAGCAATGGCTTAACTCCATGAAGAATTCGAATACCTAAGGAGAAAATTTGAATTCAGTGAGTGAGTCTAGCTTAGCTGACTCTCAACCATTGGTTCACACTCAGTTAAACACTTGACCAAAACCCTAATTGACTCACCAAACCCTAACTGAAGTCAGAGTGCAATAAATGACTGAATCTCAACCGAAGGAGATCAAACACATGTCATAGCAAGCCAACCATCAAGTGCTAGTGCTCCATGACTTCAATGAACCCCGATGAGGTTAACTAAAACTGAACTGACCATCAGAAGTTGGTGGAGGCGCCCTGTTGACTCCAGATCATTAAATAATAATAAATAATCATTAAATAATATATTTAATGAGAGGAGGTGCCTTAACAGACTAGTTGAACTGATTGTAACCACCAGTTAGCAATTAGGTGCATTAATATCACTCAGATCACCCCCGGAATGCTTCATTTAGCCTCCTTGACTATAGGAGAAGGCTAAGTTAGCCTCATTGACTGTAGGAAGGCGTGGGTGTGACTGGATGATGGCAATTAATGCTCCACTAATGTCAATTAATGTCAATTATACTTAGGATAGTGGTTTAACTAGGCCAATTTGACCAAAAAGAATGTGTATGATGGTAAATGTATTCAACACAACAGAGGCAAAATACATTGCAACATGTTCAACTTGTAGCGAAGCAGTATGGATTCGAAAGATGTTGTCAGGATTATTCGATGCAGAGATAGATGTCACTGATATCCTTTTTGATAATTAGAGTTGTATCAAGATGATAGGGAATCCCATATTTCATGATAAGTCGAAACACATAGAGATCAAATATCATTTCATTCGGGATATGGTGCAGAAGGGAGCTGTAAATCTCAAGTATGTTCCCACTAAGGAACAAGTAGCAGATGTATTGACTAAGCCTCTAGCTCATGTAAAGTTTGAATACTTTCGAGACAAACTTGGTGTAGTCTGAAAGGACCTCTATTGAAAGAGGGAGTGACAATAGATGTTGGATGCAATGGTGAGTAGGTCAGTCTATGGGAGGGTATGTCTGGCTAGGCTTGTTTGGCCCGAAAGGGCTAGTAAGCCAGACTAAAGACCTATCGATCCTAAGGGGATTAGTATTTATGGCTAGGCTTGTTTGGCCTGAAAGGGTTAGTAAGCCATACAAGGCTTGTTTGGTCCCCAAGAAGATCCATCTTTCTAACTAGGCTTGTATGGCTCGAAAGAGTTAGTAAGTTAGACAAAATTTCTGGATGGATCTACTAGATAACTCACCATGATGCTTCTCCGAAGAAGATGAAGGGAAAGATGTATCCTCAGTATTACTATACTGTTGATTGTTGATGACTGCTGAAAATATTGATGGTTGTTACAGTATTTCTATACTGATTGTTGATGACCGCTGAGATGCTTGATGGTTGTTACAATATTGCTAGACTGTTGATTGTTGATGATTGATGAAAAGCTTGATGGTTGCTATACCGATTGTTGATGATTGATGAGATGTTTGATGGTTGTTACACTGATTAGTTTCTTGATGATTTCTACATTAATACTATAATGTTAGTAATTGATGATTGTTGATTATAGAGAGGCTTGATGATTGATGCAGTATTGCTATACTGCTTGTTGTTGATGATTGATTCCATGCTTGATGATTATTTGACATGATGATTATTATGTTGTTATTGTAATGTCTATTTTCTTCTCAATTGGTGATTGATTGAGTCCGTATCAGTTATGATACAATGATAATTTTAGTTACATGTTACTTTAGTATTCCTATACCGACGATGATATCGATGGTTCAACATCTCTATGCTGACTATGTAGATGATGCTCTGGCATTAAGTGTTGTTGAGTTTCTTAGCACTAACAAACTGATGAAAATTGTTGATGTTATCAATATCCTTACACAGATATTGTAGATAATGAGGATAAAGATGATTTTTTAGTATTATCATATTGATATCCAGTGCTCATAATGACGATACAGATAGATGATGATTTGGTATTCACATATTGAAGAAGGTCCAAAAGTTGATTCAAGTAGAATATAGATAGAATATATTCAAAAGTGTATGAAAGACAAAGACCACAAGAAGAAGATCCAGAAGATGGTTAAGTAGAAGACAAATAGAATATGTTCAAGAATATACGAAAGATGAAGACTACATGAAGAAGATTCAGAAGATGGTTAAGTAAAAGACAAATAGAAGATGTTTGAGAATGTACGAAGACGAAGAATACAAGATGAAAATTACAGAAAATGTCTCCGTTGAGATCGATGATGAAGATGTTAGAAAATGTTCCAAAACTTCCTATGACATATAGAGTCGCACCAGACAGTTGTACAGTTGTAATAGCAGATGTTGAATACCTTCCTAGTTAAGAGGGAGTGTTAATTTATTGTAACTTCAGAAGATATTCCTAGTAGTGTTGTATTCCTCCTTCGGGAGATGATTTTGGTCTTGTTAGTGTCATTGAAAGAAGCAATGTAAGCCTCCAAATGCAAGTTGGGTCATTAGTACCTAAGTATCAATATAATAAATGCTCTTTGTAATGTCTAGTTGGACAAGTAGACCCTGAAAGCTAGTGAAGTCGGCCCCACCAAGTTAGAGGTAAATTCAACACAAGAATATAAATAAGAGGCACCTCCTTTCATTTGTACTCACTCACTCAAGTTGTTCTTAGTAAGAGAGATAATAAGTAGTGCGCCAGAAAGAAGGGAGCAACTGTTGTCTGAGTTTTACACTGCAATGGTTGAGTTCTATAACGAGTAAGTTTTGTGGGGTTTTATCCCTTATGGTTTCCTCGAGGAAAATCTCTCTGTTCTTGTGTTATGTTTTTGTGCATGTTGTTCTTTCAGTGATATTCTAGAGGCTAATTGTTTTATGATAGTAGGGATTTCTCCCTTGCTACATGGAAGGCATGGATACCTTCCTTCTATAGGATGAAAGGGTGGGGTTCCTGATGGTAATGCAAGAAAAACAAAACTAGAATGAAGCAAATAACATAAAGGAAAGAGATGGAAACCCTACACACAAGGTTAGAATCCAGAACCTTGCATACACTTGTTAGAACATGAAATAAACCTGCAAGTAAACTGAGTTAGACAAAAACTAAAATAAAAATGACATTAAACAAAATATTATACCTCTTGGTGGAAATGGGCCACCATGCCCTAGCTTGGAGAAGCACCTCTCTCTTGGCAATGAGGGAGCTATGGCTCAAAGGAAAAATGGATGAGAGGGAGTGTGGGTGGCTTGAGAGGAAAATGGTCTCAAGGCATCCACTTGGGAAACATAATAGAATGCAAGGGAGGAATGTTTTGAGAGTGACCCCCACCCCTCGATTTATAGCTTTTTTAGGGTTATAAGCCCCTGGTCATGGCTTTAGCCCCTTTCTCTCAATATTTAGATCCTTTTAGGGTTTTAGGCTCCTTTGAGGGGTTTTAGCCCCTTTTTGGAGGCTTTAGCCCCTATGAGAGCTATTTAGGCTCTTTTTAGGGATTTTAAGCCCTTTTTCTTGTTTTTAAGCCTTCTTGAGGGTGTGGGGGTTAGATGTGGTTAAATGAGGGTCATGCATGGGTGTCCTTGGGTGGTGTAGGCCATGTAGAGCTAAGTGAGGAATTTTTTGGGTTAACAGATTGCCCCCTGATGTGTGAGGGCAGGAGCTCATCAATAGTCGACGAACATCTTAGGATTTTCTGCGGAGAGGTGGTGCTTCCTGGGCTGGGGCATGGTGAATTTTGGTTTTTGTATTGATATGGTTCCCATCAATGGGTAAGATACAAATAATGTGTGACATGTATATGGACGAGGCATGCATTCCCATGCTCGTAATAATGTCAAAAGAATAATGTGATCTATGATCTATAATACAAGAGTCGATCATGTACAACTGATGATACATGGTGGTTTCCTCAATGAGAGGTTGAATACAATATTGATCTGAAGAACACTACATTGGACCCATGGAATTCTCATGGAATGCTATATCTTCATGACTGATGGCCTACTGGATCTGGAATGGTACATAGCTGTATGGACTCACTGATGGAGAGTCAGAGTCTCTATGGTACAAGTATGTTGCCTCAATCATAAATCTATATAAAATCACTACTGGGGCTTCTGAACAATCTCTCCAACGCAACTCGAAAAGAACAAGGGACATAAACTTGTTTATGTCCCTCGAATAAACTCATCAATGTGCTAGATTCAGGTGATGTCCAGGGTCTTCGACCAAATACTGCACGGACCAATGCCCTGTATGAATCTCAACCATGGGATGATGTAGTTAGAGTCGAGCACATGAGAAACACCCATCTTGAGAGGAATTAAGGACTCCTCTCAAGTGATCCAAGGAACTCATCAATGAGGTTAATGAAACCAAGATACAGGGACCTCTAAGTCTATCCTCTAGAATATGTGTGTTATTGTTGACAGAGGGAGACCTGCCCCTAGTCAAGGCAATGATGTTTCCTTGACTAGAAGCACGAGGGAGATAACCGAAAGGTGTGAGACAATCTAAGGACTGACCCACTGAATGGGGGGGGGAAGGGAAAGAGTTGAACAAGGGCAGAGGGAGTGTATTAGACTCAAACTTCCTTTGTTCAGAGTATGATGGTAGGGCAGACTAGGCAGGAAATGAAACTAACTCATGGGAATGGGATCATTGCTGTAATACCGGGAATGTCACTGCAGATGGGAAATACTTGGGGGAGGTAGACACTTTTTATATTGATGGGATCCAAGGAAGACACTTTGAAGAGTACTCTAAACAAAGGAAAACCAAAGTGGGAATGCTGCCAAACTGTTTTCTATGGGGTGGTGTCTAGAGACACCATTGTGGTACGATCTCGTGGATTTTTGGCGAGCCTGAGAAAGTAAATGCTCGATGGTGCTTTCAATTTTAGGGAGTCTGAAAGCATGAAGAAGACTCCAGTGGGGGATATTTTTTGTTGGTAGTCTCATGTGCCTGAAAAAGTATAAAAGTATACACAGGAGAGATCACCCATCCTTTAGGGGATGAGAGACTTCTTTACCGTTGGTATACTAGTTAGTCGGAGAAAGGTTAAACCTATACTGGCTGGACGGTCATTCAGATACTTTTATGAGCATGAATGAAACCAAGTTTACTCGGTGATATTTTCTTGATGAGAAGGCTGGAAAAGATCTTAACGACAACCCATGGTGAGATTTTTCGTAAAGTTCGGCCCCTTTGCCCGAGAAAGCATAAAAGTATGCAGAGGGGAAAGGTCTTATATTAAATATGCCAAGGTGGTCCTTTTCATTTGATGGTCTACATAGTTCGTAAAAGGAGATAAATGAGATGATGTAGATGCCCTTTCCTATACTTTAACCAACGGGAAAGGAAACAACTGTGCTTGAAAATCTTTTCATTCTTTTAGGAGTCAGAAAAGGGCTTAAAAGAAACTCTAGTATGGTCAACCGATTGCGGTGGCGCAGGCGGTGCCCCATGTCAGGACGGTGGACAGTGGTCCAAAGGTCATTCGTGCAGTATGGACAGAGCAAATGGCTCTTAAACATACCAATACATGCACGGGTTATATCGTGGTAGATGCATGTGATTCGGTGCGGCAGAGGCACTGTTATCACCTAAAAATGGTTCACTGCCTCATCTGCCCCATTACATGGCTCATTTGTCCATTTTCCTACCATATTTCCATCAAAAACCCATAAAACCATGCAAAAAGCCTCCAAAAGGCTTAAAATGCCTCCAAAAGGCCATAAAACCCTCTTTTCAGCTAAAAATATCCAAAAACCCTCTTTTCCTCCAAAAATATCCAAAATTCCTCCAAAAAAGAAAAAAAGGAATAAAAATATAAAATAATGAGGAAATGAGGAAAAAACCCTAAATAGCTGAAACCCTAACCCTAAAACCGCATGGTTTTCAATTATAAATAAGGGGTGGAAACCCCTTATTCAATATCCACAATCATAAGCATCCTGCCTCTGCCAAAATTGATCATGAAACCATAGCTCACCATTGAAGCTACTTTCACCGTGAAACCATAGCTCACCATTGAAGCTACTTTCACCGTAAGAGCCCTTTTTGGCCCATTTCCACCATTGGAGAAAGAGAAGAAGCAGCTAGAAGCTCGGAGCCACCGACATCGGACCAACGCAACGGACTTCACCAACCTCCACATTGGAGGTAACATCAATAAGGATCATTATTTAATATTTACTTCGTTCTGTTTATGTTATTTACTTTCTACTGTTTTGTTTAATGCACTTGTTTAGATTTAATTCTCATTATTGTTTAGCACCTTTTTATTTCAAGTTATAGCTTTTAATTCATAAATCATTGAAATGCTACTAAGGAATCCATTGTCCTTAGTAGGTACTCATTCGTACAAGCTAGGGAGAAAACCCTAGCTACAGTTTTGGCAACTCCGCTGGCTTTTTTAGTCTTTTTATTTTCCGTTTTTTACTTTCGGCCGTCGCCTTTCGGCCGCTGCCGACCGCGACTTTTCGCCCCATAACCGCGTCCCGACCGCGACTGTTTCCTTCAAACCCGCAGTCTGACCGCCGCTGTTAGCAAAAAACCTGCGTCCCGACCGCGACTGTTGCCTTCAAACCCGCGATCCGACCGCCACTGTTAGCTAAAAACCTACATCCCGACCGCGACTGTTGCCTTCAAACCCGCGGTCCGACCACCGCTGTTAGGCCAAAAACCGCGATCTGAGCGCGCCTGTTTCGTCAAAACTCGCGGCCTGATTGCTGCAATTTTTTGCTGTTTTTGACACCAGCCCCTTTGTTGCCCTATTTCCTACAGTCCTACAGCCTTTTCTACACCATTATTCCTGTTATCTTTTTACAGCATTGTTTAAATTTTTTTTTAGCATTCTTTATTCCTAAATTTTGGCATGATAAAAGTTTTTTAATTCAGCATTGTTGATATTTACGAAGTCGCCCTGGCACTTCTTTTCTGGGTTTATAACTTCACAAGCACACACTCTGTCATCTAAATCAAGTGAGACCTAAAAAACTACTTAACTCAACCAACACTTTAACCCCACTTGGGGAACATAAAAGAACTTGTGTAGTTAGGTAGGATCAAGGGGATAGGTTTCCAATAGAACCCCTTGATTATTTACACTTGAGACATAGCTGTTGTCCTTTAGGGTACCAAAATCCCCTAGTATTTTTTGACATGGTCACAACCAGATTATCAGAAGGCCTCTCCCTTAGGAGGGTTGAAGTCGTGAGATTGGTTCCGGAGGTCTGAGTGGAATACCAAACTCCATTCAGTAACTGAAGGGCTACCTTTCACAGTTCTTGGAATATCCCTGTATAGGGAATATTGCGGTTAAAGGACCAAGCGGTAGATTTACCTTTCTGGATGTGTCATGAACGGGGTATCTTAGTTGCCATACTTCTAGGTTTGAGTACCCGGTGTCCCTCCCAGTAGGGGGATACTTTAGCCACTTGACTTTCCTCTTCATATTGTCTGACTTGGATTTCATCACCTTGCAGAGGATATGTCTAGTTGAGTCAAAATACTACTAGTTAGGTGTTTGCATGCTCCCTTACCTCCTTTTGGTTTAGTGAGTTCACCATTTTCCATTTTTGTAGGCAACCTGCTATTTTTTGGTATTCTGACCATTTCTGTTGATACTCCGCCTGTTGTAGCACGCAGTTACAGTGGGTGTTTTGAGTTGTTGTTGGCCTGAGCACCCCATTTGTTGAGCTCTCCTTCTGCACACTCGGCCGCATTAGAGTTTTCTGAGCTGTTTTGTAGTTAGTTCAACCCACACAGATTTGACCTCATTTTATCACCATTGCTTCCCCGATAAATTCTCGGCGCCTCCGAGGTGAGCCCCCACAGCACGGATCACTTGATACCACTCATCGTAGATCTCGAGCCTTGTCACTTGAATCCACTCGTCGGCGACATAGGACACCGTCACCAGACTCTGACGCCCTTTATTTTACATCCTACTCGGAGCTTGAATCCAAGAACACCCTTTACACCGCCCCTACTAGCCCCATGGCCGGCGTGAATCCCACTCCCTTAATGGGAGGGACCGTTGGTGGCACATCCACCACGACCCCCAGTACCTCACCTACTTTGGGTACGCCCTCCACGGGGGCCCCCTCTACTGTCCCCCTCACAGTACCGATTCCCGCAGCTGGAATACCGGTCCCCACTCCATTAGTGACTCATACCCTCTTTGGGGGTGCAGGTCCATCCTCTACCACCATAGTTCCCCCACTTGGGGGAAACCTCCCTCACATGACCCCTCCACTTGGGGGCATCGGCCCCAACTTGATCCAAACCAAAACCGTGTCACACCCTTCGTCGCGTTTTCCATACATGGCTAGCCTCAATCTACCTGACCTAGCCAGATTAACCAACTACCCCATCCGGCACAACCCTGCATGGCCTCACATGCCCACCAAGCTCCCCTCGGATATCCCTAAGTTCGAAGGAAAGGCAGGTGAAGACGCACAAAACCATATCATGTCCTTCCATCTATGGTGTTCCTCCAACTCCATAGTAGATGACTCCATTCACCTCCGTTTATTACAGCGAAGTTTCAATGGCTCTGCTGCCAAATGGTATATCGAGCTACCCCATGGAACCCATGCCACCTTCACGTCCCTGGCCTCGACCTTCCTCCAGTTCTTCCAGATACCTATCCGCTATGACGCAGGCATGGAGATCCTCCTATCTTGCCGGCAGAACACGGCTACCCATATCACAGACCACATTCACGAATGGCGGCGACGCCGTAGCCTATGCAAAATCAAGTTAGATGACCGGATCTTCCTCGATTGGTTCCTCAAATCCCTCCTTCTGCTCATTGCTAAGGATGTGGCAGCCGAACGACCCCAGTCGGAGGAAGAGGCTATCCTTAAAGCCCAGCAATTCGATCTTATTTATGCCCAGTCGGGTTATCTTTATACCATCATACCTGACGCCCCTCGCGGCGATCCCTCCCAGCACGATGCGCCGGGGGCATCCCATGCTGCCGACGGCATCATTGGCCATGTCTCTTCGCAGCCTCAACCTTTTTCGGTAGCCCGTCCGCCCCCTGGCCCTGAACCTTCGCGGGCTACATCCCAGTCTGGAGCAACCAACTCGTATGCTCAAATGCCACATCAAAACCATTCCCATGGACCCTCCTGTCCACCTCAGTGTTTCGGCCATATAACTTCCGCTTACGCCCCCCTGATCGCACCCCCGCCCTACTATCATCAACAGGCTGCATCAGCTCTTGCGCCACCACAAGCCCAACCTCATTATTATCAGCCACAGCCAACCCCTACGGCAAACCCACAACCTGCTCCACAGCACTATCAACAATCCCCCCAAGTAACTGCACCAGCGCAGCCTCCACCTCCATATTATCCACCGCAGCCTGCTCCAGCACCTGCACAAACTCAGAATCCACCCACTACCCAAGGGCAGGTTTACGCCCAAGAAAACCCGCCGCTAAACCAGAACAACCAACGCAACCAGGGCCAACAAAACCGTGGTAGAGGCCGAAATCATGGGAACAACCAACAGATCGAGCAAGCTGGTCAACACCCTAATCCCCTCGCTAATAATAACGCGGCCCCTACCAACCAAAACCCTGATCGCTCGCCCAAGCAGGATAAAAACCCTAATTTGCGAACGAACTATCCTTGTTCTGTTTGCGGGGTCTATGGCCACTACACCCATTTTTGTCCACTTATGGAGCAAGTCCAACAACTTTTGGCTGCTGATAGACTATGCCATGGACAGGTGGCTCCTCAAGCACCACCCAATCCCCCACAACCTCAGCAGCCACCTTTGGTGCTACAAAACCCCTTACCAAACCAAGGCTTAGTGAGCACTGAACCATTGGCTCCACTTCCAGTTAATGCGCCCATCCAACAAATCACTTACGCGGCTCCTGATCAACCCATATTTAATTCAGGGACCCACCATCTGTTGATGATGTCCTCTGATGAGGTCAACCTCCAGACTCAGTGGAAACAATACGGCTCCACCCCGGAGGCCCTTCCTGCCAATAACCCCGCTAACGCTCATCCCACTGATCAAGCGTTACGTATACCTCCACCTCCACCCAATGGAGCTCCCAAAACAGCCCGTTTCCCACTTGGCCCTATCAACAACAACCCCAATGCGCGGGCTGCGTCTAACTACAACATTGTCGATGATTTAGCCCAATCCCCCGCAGCCATGTCTGCTTTGGAAGTCTTAAAAAACTGCCCTTCGCAGCGTAAGAATTTACTCTCAGCCATTGGCGCTATCGATCCAACTGATTCGCAGTTAATGGCATTTGATTTGGACCAATCCGAACCCCGCCTGCCTTCCAATATATCATTCCAGGTATCTGTTTCCATCCGGAATTTTGTCGTCCATAGATGCATTATTGATGAAGGTGCCTCTACATGTGTCATGCCCGTCTCCATTTGGCAGAAAATGGGATCCCCCCCTCTCCAGCAGTCCTCTACTGCGTTGCGAGCCTATGACGGCCGTTCAGCTCAACCACATGGCCTATTGACCAATGTCCCCCTCCAGCTGGCTGGCAAAACCGTCCTAATCAACATCGAGGTTATCAATCCCCAGCTTGATTATAACCTTTTACTTGGCCGCAGCTACATGTATGCCATGTGAGCAGTCGCGTCTACTGTTTTTCGTATCATGATGTTCCCCCATGAGGGACGCGTGGTCACGGTTGAACAACTTACTTATCACGATCCCAACGCCCCCGCGGCGCCCGAAAATGTTCTCCCCATGGTAGAACAACCTATCTCGGGTGCCACCAACACAGTCGTTTCTTCTATAGGGCCCGTACTCCCCGTGGTTGAACAACCTATTTCGGATGCCACCACCTCATTCATGTCTTCAGTGGGTCCCGGAGTTTACTCAGATGCGCCAATGACCTCGACTTTCCCATCTATTCCACCCCCGTCTCCCACCACCGAAGTATCCGATCTATGTACCCTGTCCCACATCACGCGAACTTCTACTAATCAAACGCCTTTGTTGCCTAAACCCCCTTTGGTACCTAGTCACATTGGTGCTACACCCATTCATACCATTCCTTTCCTCTTCCCTCCCTCAGGAATGGCTAGCGCCCCAGTTATGGCTACCCTCAACCTCCCCGGGTTAACCTTAGGATTACCCGTTTGGTATCTTTCGCCTCCCGTTCGTCCCCCGACACCGGATGTCGTCCTGCAACCAGTGCAACCCATTGTCACTACTAATCAACCACCTCCCGGTGTTGCTACCCCTTCATCCTCCGCAAAACCCCCCCCTCTTCTTCCCAAACCCACTGGGGGCAGAGGCTCCCAACCTTACACTGCTGTCCCACCCGCTAAGACAGTCAAAAACCCCCCTGTGTTTCGTGCTCCTCCCAAATGCGCGCTATGCGATGACTTGGGCCATGCGACCCACCTATGTCCTTAGTTACCAGCATTAAAAGAGTACATGCGAATGCTCGATGACGACCCCACCATCCCGATTGTCCATCTAGATCCAACCCCTCAACCTCGCGATAAATCCCTGCGCACTAACCACTCCTGTGCCTTATGCGATGTTTACGAGCATTACTCCCATCACTGTCCCGATCTCCCCGAGTACAGGCTAGCCCTCTTTGATATGAACAATCCGGAACCTGAGACGTCACCACTCATTATTGAGGAAATCCATTCCTCGGTCTCTCCCCCTTCCGCAGAGGTTAATACCACTCTCTTTGAGATAAAAAATCTGGATCTCGAGATGGCACGCCTCACCATTAAAGAAATCGATTTCCCGGTCTCTCCCCCTTTCGGAAAGGTCAATACCGTTCTTTTCGAGATGCACCATTTATCTCTTGAAACGACATCACCCACCATTGTGGAGATCCACCCCCCAGACTCTTTCTCTTCCGAAGAGATTAATACCATATATATGATCTCTTCCGTCAGTACACCCCCGTCAATCGATTTAACGAGCCAAACATTCCGTACGGATGAGGAAATCCTCGAAGCTCTCACTGCCCCGGATTATCCTTGGGATGACATGCACCATCATTCATACTTCCTCCCAGATGAACCTTCCTCTAACACTGCTACCCAATTTGCAGTCGAATCCAAAGACTTCCTTCCCCCCAAGGTCGACTGGTTCAAAGACCCTATTCCTGCTCCTGACGCCTTCGAAGAGGGTAACATGGCCAACATCTCACCTGTCATTAAAATTGATATCGCTGCCCCTGGCGGCACCCCTGAACTCATCACTTTAGGAGCATCTTGCACTGAGCATGA
>LPNX010101552.1:898821-1010212 GCA_001517045.1 Pseudotsuga menziesii | reverse complement strand
AATAATGAGGAAATGAGGAAAAAACCCTAAATAGCTGAAACCCTAACCCTAAAACCGCATGGTTTTCAATTATAAATAAGGGGTGGAAACCCCTTATTCAATATCCACAGTCATAAGCATCCTGCCTCTGCCAAAATTGCTCGTGAAACCATAGCTCACCATTGAAGCTACTTTCACTGTGAAACCATAGCTCACCATTGAAGCTACTTTCACCGTAAGAGCCCTTTTTGGCCCATTTCCACCATTGGAGAAAGAGAAGAAGCAGCTAGAAGCTCGGAGCCACCGACATCGAACCAACGCAATGGACTTCACCAACCTCCACATTGGAGGTAACATCAATAAGGATCATTATTTACTATTTACTTCTTTCTGTTTATGTTATTTACTTTCTACTGTTTTGTTTAATGCACTTGTTTAGATTTAATTCTCATTATTGTTTAGCACCTTTTTATTTCAAGTTATAGATTTTAATTCATAAATCATTGAACTGCTACTAAGGAATCCATTGTCCTTAGTAGGTACTTATTCGTACAAGCTAGGGCGAAAACCCTAGCTACAAACACGCAAACCGAGGTGGCTCTCGAACAGAGGTCAAAAGACTCATGTGTGAATTGTGGTGGACGAACTTGAATACATGTGATATGAGTGCAAGTATGGAGGTAGTTATATGCCAAATACATGAAAAAGAAATGATTCATCTTCCGGACGATGGTCCAGAGATCCGCATAAGGTGTGGTGGACGAACTAGACGACCATATGTTAAAATAAAAATGATGTTCCTTATGGGTGGTGGCTCAAGAACCCACATGAGTAGTGGTAGGAAAGTGTGATGCAAGTGTAGGTTCGCAAACACTTGCATCACCATGATGTGGCTCGTAAATTGAGGTAATTTTCAGGAAGAGGTCCTGAAATTTGTTTGTTAAATATGAGACGATGGTCTCATAAGGAGATAGAGGGAGGAAATTTGAGTCTGGAGGCATGCGAAGTGTCTTGAACAAGCTCCAGGTGACTCTGGATTAGAAACTAATGGTGCTGCCCCTAACCTGAGGTGAAACAACGTTGAAAAACAAAAAAGGAAAATCAAGTAACTCGTTGGTGATGTTAAGCGTAGAATCTCTTGAGGTAGAGTCCATTGCAGGGAGTCTCCAAGATTTGTCAATCAGAGTCAATAAGGGTGTATGCCCCTTTTCCGAGGCAACGATGGATGACATATGGGCCATACCACATTGACTCAAACTTGCCTTTTCCCAAATTGTTATTGGGTTGGTCGTAGACTAGAACCATATCACCTTCGCTGAAGGTGCGAGGGTGGACATGGGAGTCATAGTGGGCCTTTGACCATTTTTTCGCTACTTCGATGGCTTGGAGGGTAGCTCGACTGTCTTATATGGTTTGCTCGAGTTGGAGGAGTAGTTCTTCTAAAGGTGAAGTATCAGGGAGGATTTCTACTGTGAGGTGGAGGGATGGTATTTGGCACTCTATAGGGAGTATTGATTCAACGCCATGTACTAGGTGAAAAGAAGTGAAACCAAATGCAGTTTTTGTGGATGTGTGATAAGCCCATAGGGCGGAGAATAGAATGTGATGCCAGTTGGTTTTATGGTTTCCCACCATCCTTTGGAGCATTGTTTTGATGATTTTGTTGACTGCTTCAATTTGGCCGTTGCCTTGGGGGTAGTAGGAAGATGAGTACTGGTGTTCAAATTTCAACATGGTTGATAGCTCAGCCCAAACAATGTCTTGAAAGTGTGCTCAATGGTATGAGACCAATTTTTTAGGAACACCAAATCATGAAATAACATGGTTGAAGAAGAAGCGTGCTGCTGTTTCACTTTTTCAATCAAATGTGGGCATGGCCTCGGCCCACTTAGTGAAGTAATTGACTTCCATAATGATGTATTTATGACCATTGGCCAAGTTAGGGTTGATTGTCATGAAGTCGACTGCCCATTTTCATAAAGGCCTGACTGTAAGTACATGGTGTAATGGTGTAGGGGGATTTCTTGCCTTAGGGGCAAAGAGTTGACAATTGTGACAATGCTTCACTGCCTCTATGCAATCGACAAACATGGAAGGCTAGAAGTAACCAACACGTAAAATCTTCTGGGCAGTTTCCAGACCTGAAAGGTGGCCACCACAGGCTCCACTATGACAGTCATTGAATATGGTCTCGACCTCGTCACGGGTGAGGAAACGATGTAGGATGGTATCAATACCTCGTCGATATAAAACATATCCAATCAACAGGTGGTGAATGGCTTTATGTCGAATGCATCACCTGTCCTCTCGGTTTAAGTGTGGCGTGAAATTCTGTGTTCGTAAGTATAGAAGGATGTGCCCTTACCATGGGTCCTCTGTGGATATAATGAATAGGAAATCATCAGGGAGGTCATCCGTGGGAGGTGATGACGTAGCTAATGGGGGAAAATCGGTCATGAGCACGGCCAACACGAGTGCCTTTGTGCTTTTTGGGGAAACAAATTATAAGTCAAATTCTTGGAGAACGACTACCCACTTAGCCACGTGACCTTGTAGGAGGCGACGAATTAAGAGGTACTGCATTGGGTTTGAATCGGACAATACACGAGTATGGTTTGCAATGATGTAGTGACGCAATTTTTGAGCCAAGAAGATGACGATAAGGGCCAATTTCTCCTCGGGTGAATATTGTAGTGGGGGGCCTGTCAACTTTTGACTGTTGTAATAAATCACATGCTCATGGTGAGCATCATATTCTTGGACCAAGACTCCGGCAATGGTGTTGTCCAAGGCTGACACGTAGAGAATGAAGTCTTGGGTGAAGTCTGGTGCTGAGAGTAATGGTGTAGAAGCCAAGGCTTGCTTGAGTGCATCAAATGATTCTTGTGCTTGCTGATCCCAAACAAAGGGTAATTTTGCACGGAGCAGGCAGATAAATCCATAGGATTTTGTTGCATATTCTGGTACAAAGCGGCGAAGGAAGTTGTCCTTTCCTCGGACGCTCTGTAGTTGGTACCGAGTTATTGGTGAAGGAAGATCAAGGATAGCCTAAAATTTGAGGGGGTCTACCGTTATCCCTTTGTGGGATACGATGAACCTGAGTAGACGGCCTGCTGGGACACAAAAAATGCACTTTAGGGGATTTAGGTGAATTTTGTACTTGCGGCAACGTAAAAAGACTTGCCGCAAGTCATCCTATGTTGTGCTTGTTTTGGTGATCGAGTGGTAAGATCATCTAGGTAGGCCAATATGATATGGATTATATCATGGAAACTATATGTCATGGTGCGCTGGAAGGTGGATCCAACATTTTTTCAGGCCAAAAGGCATGACTCGATATGCGAATGCGCCCCACAGGTTTGTGAATGCAGTCTTATAACGGTCTTCTTTCTGGATCTGGATTTGGTTATTTCCAGAAAATCCATTCATGAAGGAAAAGACCTCATGTCTGGCACATGCATCGATAATTTTATCGATGAAGGGTGTCGGGAAGTTTTCTTTGGGACACACCCCATTTAGATCGCAGAAGTCTGGGATATCACTGTGTTTCATTGAAAACTCTTATTGAGTTAGGGATATTTGTTTTTGTGCAAAAAGGTAATACATGCATGTATGAAAGGCTCTTTGAAAAAAATCTTAACCTTCTTTTAGAATAAATAGTTCATTGAATGAAAAGTTAGGATTAAAATCATATTTGCATCGGTTTGGTTCAGTAGCATAAGTCACAACATCATCAGTTTCACCATGAATCATCGAAACTAATCAAATTACCTTTAAAAATCAATGCTTCATCTAAAAACAACCAAGATTTTATATTTTGATAACACCAACAAGATTAGGCTAGGGATTTGGGTTAATATGGTGAGTTAAAACTCCAAAGCCATGGAAATTTGAAACTAGCATTGATTAAAGAGAGCTAAATCCATTAGTAGCAAAAATTTATAGACAGGAAATCATTTTTAACACATGCGTCAAGCACGAGGTGAATACGAATTAGTAAGGGTGGTACCCCCCCTCTTACTTCTTTGGTGGGATATGAGCACATTACAGTGTCTTGTTTAAATGACAAGTCCTCAGGGTGACATCACTTTTCTGAGATAGCTAGTCTATGTGAGTTATCCTGTACTGACGACTGTTCTACCCGGTCACCAATTGTGAAGTGGTAAACAAAGTTTCTTTTCCTAGGGAATCACACAGGCGGTTGTGAGTGGGGGACACTTGCAATTCCTGAGACAGACACAAGATTGTTTAAGCTCCTTTGGAGGGTGAGTAGCCAAGAGCTAACACTTTCACCCCTGGCGATTGAAGAATAATGTAACTGTTTCTTGTACCTTCACCATTTAGTAATTCTTAAGGATTAATGTCCCTCAAGGGTTACTATTTTTGGAAGGCCCTCAAAAATTCAACTTTCCACTAAACCTCATTTTTTTGGGGAAGAATATTTCTTGTTGCTTCCTTAGGGATTTTTTGTTGCTTTCTTAGGGATTTTTTTTTAGTGGTGTGGACACTTTTGTTTCTGTTTGGAGTCTATATTGACTCTAGAATTGATTGATTACATTTTTCATATATATATATTTTCAATTATAAAAATTCAAAAGTCAAAGTGGCTTCTCTCTCAATCCGCCAATCACGACGACAGCGAGGTGAGTCACCAGAACTTGAAGGCCCCGATAGAACACGGAGACAAATACATTAAGAGTGTGAAATTGAACCATTTTTAATTTCAATTCACAATAATAGAGAATATCAAAATCAACCCAATACTAAAACATTTACAAAAACAGTTGATAATCTTTCTCCAGTTGAGATTGAAATGATAGAAAACCATATAGTTGGTATGGCTAATCCATCTTTGAGTCTTTTGGAACTAGTGATACTTGCGGTAAATGAATCTTTGTCTAACCTCAATCCTATTTTCACATATTCGAATAATATGCAAAATCCTACATTCAATCATGTTGCCTCGCCAGGAGCTCCAGGAACCACACCAACACAACCTCAAATGGAGACTGGAGGAGGTAATACCTCAAATTCAACCCCAATGACGATCCCAATAGTTAGTATGATTTCAAGAAACATAAGTTCAACCAGCACTTATGTGCCAGTTGGTACAGTTCCGGGTTCCATTCCTGGAAGTACATCCACTTCATATACAAGTATCCCTGTTGCAAGGTGTACCTTACCAAATATGGGTTTCCCATATGGTGGGGTTAATCAAGGTCAAAACTTACAAGGGGTAAATTTGAATCCTTTTAGTCAAGCTAATCCTTGTCTAGGTTCCACTTTTGGAGGAAACCCCACACTTTGGAATGGTAATATTCCTAGTGGCGGAAATGGACCTTGGAACATGAACACTAATTGGAAATATCATTTAAAAATGAGTGGAAATGTATTCGGAGGTTATCCTCCTACTAATCCTAGCACAATGTCAGGGGGTAACCCTACACCTCCAACGACCACTATTCTAGCGGGAATTCCACCTATGAATCCTATCTTAAACTTGAGTAGTATGGGTTTTAGAAGTAACGAATCTTTTGGGAACCTTTCTCCATAGGGGGGAAATCCACATTGGAATACTTCTCAATTACAAGGACAATATCCTTGGAATGGTCAAATCCCAGAAAACTATCAACCTTTTTTGACTCCACATCCACAAGGAGGTAATTCACCTTTCAATGTCATCCCGCAATGGAATGGGAAAACTCTTGGGAATAACCAATCTTTTTTGGGTCCTTCTAATCAAGGAGGAAATTCCCCACGGAACATAAATCATACCCCAGGTCAATGGAACTATTAAGTTCCACCCACATATCAAACACCTATGATGACACCTATTAGATCACCATTTCTAGCCACATTGAATCTACCAGATTTATCCTGACTGACCAATGATCCTATTCTACATATGAATGGATGGCAAACCATACCAACCAAAATTCCTTCAGATATACCCACATTCGATGGATGACCAGGGGACGATCTGTCAAATCATGTGATGACATTTCATTTATGGTGTTCATCCAATTCCCTAGTTGATGATAGTATTAGGTTGAGGTTGTTTCAGTAGACCCTCATGTGAACTGCTGTGAAATGGTATATTGAATTTCCACATAATACATTCACATATTTTTCATCTTTAGCCATGGTGTTTTTGACACATTTTCAATTACCTATCTGTTGTGAGACGGGTACCAAACTATTGACTTCACTTAGGAAATCCAGTTCTACTCACATCTCTGATCATATACATGAGTGGATGAGGCGCCGAAGGCTTATGAAAGAAGAAATCCTAGATCAATTATTAGTATATTGGTTTGTAAAATCACTATTTCCTACTCTGGACAAAGATACAGCTATGTCGAGAGACATGACCGAAGAGAAACTCATTCAGACTGCCCAACAAATGGATTTGATATATTCACAATTGAGCACACTTTAGGATTCAATATCTCTTGCTGCGATACCCGCATATGATCCAGCAAGGTCATCAAAATAACCTAATGCTGATGGTGTTATTGGATCTGTTATGCAAATTGATCGACTTACCCAGCAAATGGGACAAGTGTCGGTTCAAACTTCTCAACCCACAGTTGGCCAGGAAAACCAACAACCTGCAAATCCTACCCAAACTTTGAAAATACTCACGGTCCAAGCCACAGATCAAAAAGGAAAAAAGAAGAAACAAAAGAAAAATCCAAATGCTAATGCTGGGATAGGATATGCACCTAGAATCAATAATCAACCAGAAGGAAACCAGGAAAAATAGAAAAACAAATATCCTTGTAAAATTTGTCAAGGAGATCATCCTACTCACCTATGCCTTCATATGGATGACATTCATCAAATTTTGTCTCAATGATGAAATTTCATATGTTCAATTACTAAATAATGAACCTGAATGATAATCTTTTCACAAACTTTTAGATCTAATCATTTTTTAAAAGAAATTTGACCAATGCTTAATAAACATTAAAGTTAAAGTGTTTTTTCTAGCTTTTCGAGGAGGTTTCCAAGCTTTTGAAATTCGAAAGAAAAATGTCCTAAATCCTTAAAAATGATCCTAAAATATCCTAGGAATAATCAATCATTGTTTTGAAAGTCAATTAAGGTTTTCAAAGTTCTGCAAAGAATTCAATTCAAAGCAAAAACACAGAGTTTTCAAAAAAAAAATCAAATTCCAGCCATATGCACACAAAACTTCAAAAATACTTCCACAAATCTTTAAAATTTGATAAAAAAGATGTAATTACTATTTGAAAACTAAGTTATGATATTACTATGACATCTACAACAACAAAAACCAGCCACAATGGCCCAAAATTGTAGATCTGACCATCAAAAATCAAGAACCATGAATTTTTCAAAAAATATGCAAAATTTCAAAATCCTTCAGAAAATACCTTGATTCTTGCTAAAAAGGAGGTAAATGTTATGGAAAACCTAATTTATCAAACTCCTAAGACACCTACAACAGTAAAAATAAACCAAATTGACCCAACCATGCAGATTTGAACCTCTGCAGATCTGAACCTCCAAAAATTCAAGAACCGTGATTATATCTCACTGTGGGAACCACCTGTCTGTATTGAAGAACAGAGCAGTGGAACTCCTCATAGGCAACCCAAAAAGGGCATTTCTGGGCTGGTAACACTCGGTATACACTAGATAAAGGCGTTACTAGGATCAGGGACAAAAAAAACACTAGATCTGAGCCAAATTCTTTGAAAAATGTAAAAGTTAAAGGTGGGATCATGCCGGTTGTGACCTCCAAACCTGATATAAAGCTTCATAAGACAAAAATTAAGCATGCATAAAAGGATTTGAAATGAAAGACACACCCAAATAAGGGGAAAGTCTCAAGAAAACTTGTTTCCATAGAAAATCCCCTTAGATCCCTAGCAGAGTCGCCATTTTGTAGTCATATTTCTTTGCAGGGACAATTCTACAACTTAATCTAACATTTTCTACAAGGAGGGTGAATCCTGTTGACATAATATATGCAATAATGGAAAATTTCCTGAAATTTATACACCTTTTTCAAAGGAAAGAGAGAGAGGGAAGGGAAGAGGTTACCTCTTGTGTTGTGTCATTTGGTGAAGATCCTCTTTCTCTAGCTTCCATGGCCTTTAGTCCTCCATTAGAAACAACTAGCTAGTTCCTTACCTCTAGCTCTTAAAAAACTTCAAATAAAGCATGTAATCTATATACTAAATGTTGCAAAAATACATGAAACAAACATGGATTGAAACACAATATTTAGAGGAAATTTGAATTGCATCATATTAAATTAAGAGGAAGGTGATTACAAACCAATAATGGGTGAATCCCCTTCTCCCTTGTTCTAAACTACCCCTCTCCATCAATGCCAATGATCAAAGAAACTATGATGTGCAAGAAAGGTTCTATCTATCTTCTCATTCCTCCAGCATGTCTTTGCTCTCTAATTTGTCCTCCTTTCACTTCATATGCCTTTCTTTTATAGCATTGGTTTTTTTGTTTCCAATCACTCACCATGAATGTGGGTTTAATATTTTTGAAGATTTTTTTATTCTTTCCTTTATAAAACCCACTTTCCTTAGTTTTTGGGAATTTTACTTGAATTTCCAAGTTTTTAGTACAATTAATACATATGTCAGGTATTCTTTCCACTCCAGGAGTTGTGGTGACTAGGTTTTGATCCTTAAGTAGTGTTGGTATTGAATTATTTTAGAGAAACCTTTTTCTTTACATCAGGGATGATTTTAAGGAACCATACTTAAATAAGTNTGGGCGAAACAGGGCTTCAAAAAATGCAAAACGACGAATCTTTTTTGGGAGAAAAACATGGAAAAATAGCCCACTGGGCTAAAATTCGCCCCTAAAATTATCCTTGCTTCAAATCTTTCTTCCTTTTCGGAAGGAGTGGTCTGATGAGAGATCAAATCTCTCAATTTGTTCCAAATTCTAGTTTTCATGTTGTGGGTGAAAAGAAGATATGTTTTTAGACCATCATCTTCGAGGGTGTTAATTTTATTGTTAACATAATTGTTTGGTTGAAGGATATCGAATGGTCAACATAATGACTGGAAGCTCAATAGAAAATTATCCAAATTTGACCCAGTCAATTTGACTATAGCAAAATAATTGAAAGTCGTTGGAAATTTATGGATTGTCATTAACAAGTATTTGGCTTTATTGTATCTATAAATAAGATGTATTGTATATATATTATGTGATGTAGTATGATTATATTAGTGTGTATAATGATTATGTAATGAAGTGTGATTTATGGTATAGCAAGTCATGGTAGTAAACACCTATTTTTGAGTGTTTGATTAATAAATGAGTGAAAGCTCATTTATTTTCTAGTTTTAGTCTAGGAGAGAGGTTTCTAGGGTAATTTCTATGTAATATGTTGAAGTTTTTGTGTGCCATTGTTTAATTATTAATTGTGTTTATCTCCATGAATCAATTTGCAAACCTGTTGTAATCAATATTAAGATCCATCAGTTGGTATCAGAGCTATATTTGGCTATAGGGAGATGCCTTTGTTGCTGAGAATTTGGATTGATTATGGATCTAGGGAATACCTGTTACAGTGGGAGCCTTCCATAAGCATTGATTTATAGTTTCAATCACTAACATGTGGATGATAGAAATTGAAAACTTTAATGGGAAACATTTTGAGATTTGGAAGCTTGAACAAGAGGATCTCCTTATAGATCGAGAACAATGTCCATTGTAGTCGACCCAGGAATGAATCTGGTGGGTGTATCGAAGAAATACTAGAAAATGATTGATAGAAATTCAAGGAGTACAATACAACGGTTTTTAGCATACTATGTATTGCTGAATGTATCAGAAGAAGACACCATAAAGAAGCCATAGGAAAATTTCAGGAACTTATACCAGTCAAAATATTTGGTTAACAAGTTGTTTCTTCAAAATAAGTTATATATTCTAGGATAGATGAAGGTGCCTTTGTCACAGATCACCTAAATGCGTTCAATATTGTTATCAGTCAATTGTTGTCCATGGATATCAAAATTACTAAGGAGGAAAAGTTCATTAGTTTGCCATGTTCTTTGCTAAATTATTGGGATATCCTAGTTGTGGATATTGGAATCTATAGTACCACATTAAATATTGATGAGGTGTTCATATCCATATCCCATGAAGGGATGAGACAAAAGAATAGGGAAGTATGAATAATGATTCGTTAAAGGTACAAGTTTGACCCATAGAAAAATGAAAGGATAAAACCTTTGGTAAATATCGAAGTCGAGGGGTAAATTTAAGATAAGATCGCCTGGTCCAATACAAAAACATACTGACGAAGTGGCAAAGTTGGGAATTTTAGATAAAATTGTAAGTTGAAGGAATTCGAGAAAAACAAAGTTTCTGATAAAGGTCAGGAAAATGATGGTAAGTCTTTGCAAGAAGATAAAGGACATGTGTATTTTGACTCCACAAATACATTGTTGGATCATGACTTTTAGCTAATCAAATATGGTGAGTCATATCATAAGACACCTCATAGAGTGTGGTTCTCTAAGTATGAGAAGATTGATGGTGTGGATGTTCTACTGGGAGATGATTCATTGGCCATGATAGTCAAAGGAGGTAATGTTTGACTGAAACTGAAAAATGGAAGAATAGGAACACTTCTAGGAGTACTACATATCCTACGTTTGTCTTGAAACCTGATCTCAGTAAGTAAGATGGAGAATGCAGGTGTGCAATCTGTATTTGAGAAATATGCATGCAATATGGTGTGGGGAGATATGGTAATGATGAGGGTTTTTTAGCTTGGGACCTTCTATAATCTATTGAGAAGAAAAAACACCAATGAATGTTCTAATGTGGTCTATCCCGAGTTTGACTGCATACCTCCTTATCTAGTCGACTGAACCATGTTGTGGAATCAATGCATGGAACATATAGGTGGGAAAATTCTTCATGTTATGCACACTAAAGGTATGGATGAAAGTCTCTTGGATTGCACTAAAGAAGTTGAATTCCATGAACATTGTATTTATGGTAAACAGAATTGTGTAAGGTTCTCATTTGGTGCTACTAGGGCTAAGGAAATATTGGAATTAGTAAATATTAATGTGTTTGGACCTGTACCAGTTCTTTAACTAGTAGGATCTCAGTATTACGTTTATTTCATATATGATTTCTCCAAAATGACATGGTTGTATTTTTCAAGGAAGAAATTCAAGGATTTTGAGAAGTTTCAATATTCAAAGCTCTTGTGGAGAACCGGATTGGTAAAAATATCGAGGCGTTGAGAATTGATAACGGAGGATAATTATGTGGAAAAGTGTTCAAGTTTTCTCTTAACAAAACGATATATCTTGAAAAATAACAAATCCATACATGCCTCAATAGAACGGAGTTGCTGAAAAAATGAATATAAAACTGATGGATAAAGTGAGGAGCATGCTCAATGGTGCAGGAGTCACACAATAATTATAGGCAGAGGTAGTCGACACAACATGTTACTTTTTTAATAGGTTGTCGTTGATGAATTTGGTTGTCAAGACTCCATACAAGGAATGGAATGGTAAAAGGACCTCTATTATATATATAATAGTATTTGGGACTAATTCCTTTGTGCATGTATCAAAGGAGAAAATAACTAAACTGGACAACAATTCGGAGATATGCATCTTCATGGAGTACAAGGATGGAGTGAAAGGATACAATAAGTGGAACCTAATGACAAGAAATACATCTTATAGTCAAGATGTGATCTTCAGAGAAGTCAAAATAAATTCCAAGGAATGAAGAGGTTAAAAGATAAATACTAGAAGAACAAGAGTTTTAAATGAACAATGAAAGTCTATATTTAGGTGAGTTGACTGAGTCTGATGAATAGGTGGAACAATAGAATCTATATGTCAAGAGGTATAATCTATTAAGGAAACACATAGAATAGTATATTCAGCATGAATTCCACTCTACTTTTTCATTATCTACCATAGAACATGATCCTAGGATGGTAAAGGAAGTAATCAACTCGAAAGAGCGTAAACTTTGGAAAAGGGCCATGGAGGAAGAAATGGAATCCTTGAAGAAGAATGAATCATGGGATATAGTCACATTACGATATGGAATGAAACCCATAGGAAGTAAGTGGGTCTTTAAGAAAAATTTGAATGCAATAGGTCAAGTCGAGACTCTACGAGGTTCGATTGGTAGAGAAAGGGTATTCTCAAGTAGAAGGAGTTGACTTTAGTGAATTTTTCTCACATATTTCTAAGTTAATTTCCATAAGGGTATTGATGTATCTATCTGCAATATTGATCTTGAGATAGAATGGATGGATGTAGAGACAAAATTTATTCATGGTTTTCTTCAAGAATAAATCTATATGAAGCATCCTGAAGGTTTCATAGTGGAAGGAGAAAAATAGTTGGTCTATAAGCTCAAGAAATATCTCTACGATTTAAAACAATTTCCCATGATGTGGTATCATAACTTTGAGATGTATATCAAACATCTTGGGATTTTATAAATGAGGATGCTTAGTGTGTGTATGGGAAGAAAGTAGGTGGTCACCTAATACATGTTGTTTTGTATGTTGATGACATGTCATTGGTAGGTAGTAACATCGATATGATAAAAGAGGTGGAACTACAACTATATTCCAAGTTCGACATGAAAGGTATTTGAGCAACAGATTTTATTCTTGCAATGGAAATTTAGAGAGATCGTGTAGGTAGAAGGCTCTATTTAAGTTAAAGTAAATATGTTGAGAAAATTTTGAAACGTTTCAACATGCAGGAGAGTAGACCATTCAAGGTATCTATTGATGTGGGAGTCAAGTTGTTTGCTAAATATCTTCCTAAGACACAAGATGAAATAGAGTACATGTTATGTGTTCCCTATGGTATTGTTTTCAGTACTTTATTGTATGATATGATATGTACATGACCTGATATTTCCCACAAAGCTAGAGTATTAAGCAGCTACATGTTGACACCTACAAAAGAGCATTGGACCCCAATCAAAATAGTATTTAGGTAGATGTGTGGAAAGAAAAATTATGCAATCTATTATGAAGGGGATACTGAGGATAACATGAAAATCATTGTACATGGTTTTTTCAATTTTGACTGGGATAGAGAAATCAACCACAGATAGTTGACAAATAGATATGTGCTCAAGATTTTCAATGGAGAAGTTAGTTGGATCAGTAGGATCCTTTTGGTCATTTCACTATCGACTACTGATGCTGAATACATGGAAAATAATCATGCATGCAAGATAATTGTTTGGTTATAGAGGTTGTGTTTAGATGCTAGGTTCAGAAATCATACTGTTAGGTTGTATTTTGAAATTTAAAGTGAAATATTCATGGCAAAGTATCCAGTATATCATTTGAAGACAAAACACAATAATGTTAAATACCATTTTGTGAGGAGATGGTAGAGAACCAAAAGGTGTCACTAGAAAAGTTAGGCATGGTAAAGAATGTTACAAAATCATTGACCAAGTTAGCAAGAACAATAAAGTTTTCTTAGTGTAGGGAAATCTCTAGTTTATGCAAAGAAGAAAACACATGGGAGAATGTTATATTCTTTGCATGTGGATAGGCGGGAAAATTAAATAGTCAACTGGAGTTAGAGGAAAAATACAGTGTAAGTCTTGTTGGCTATTCGACCATAATAATTTTTTGGTTCAAGGAAAAATGATTGGCTTAGAAGAAGTCAATGGAAAGACTAGAAGATCAATGGGAATATGGCCAAAGTTTAACTAGTCAAGTTGACAGTAACTTAATAACTAAAAGTGCTTAGAAACTTGTGGATTTTCATTAATGAGAAGTTGGTTGTTTTGCATCTATAAATAATATGTAATGGCTATACATGATGTAATATAGTATGTCAGTAGCAATGTGTAGCATTATCATGTAATGAAGTGTGATTTTTGGTCTAGCAATTCATGATTGTAAATTCCTATTTTTGAGTGTTTGATTAATAGATGAGTGAAAGCTCACTAATTTGGTAGTTTTCCTCTAGGAGAGAGGTTTATAGGTTAATCTATGTGTAATGTGTTGATGTTGTTGTGTTCCATTGTTTAATTTATAATTGTGTTTAACTCCACAAATCAATTTTCAAACCTGTTGTAATTGGTATTAATACCCAACACATCATGGGAGTACATATAACATGAATGACCATGCTATGTCAAATGATCATAGTCCACAAAGCATAACTATGTAGGGAAATGTTAGATGAGGGAGAGGTTTACGAGTCAAGTGGGAAAAAAATTTCATGTATCTTTTAACATTAGTATAACATGGAAAATTTGACATATTTATATATCTTGATCTTTGTATCATCCATAGAGTCAGTAAACATTAGGGAAAATTATGAATGTAGTTTACACTTTCTTTGTGAATAATGAAACTCTAATTCGTGAAATTGCTACAAAGATGAGTGTCATAATCATACATACATCACAAGGGGATAATTTAATGGTCTATGAACACAATAGGGAATTCCATGTCCTTGCTTCAAGCATACACTTAGAGGAGGAAGGTTTGGAACACCTACAAAAGTAATATAATGTTAGAAATTTCCCTCAAGGGTGCAAAGGTGCATCATTTGGAAAATATATTGGGTGGATTATGTTATATTGTACATGGAACTAGAAATCATGAACCTACACACAAGTGGCATGCATTTTTCTTTCATTTTCACATCCATGATTTCCTTCACATATGTTTCCTCCACATATTTTGCAATAGAGTACCTACATGAATATATCATAACTTGATCTCTTTGATTGAAGCAATTCACTTCTGATTATGACAATCCTTGAGGTGCACTTCAATCCCCTTGATATTACAATAGAATGTACATAAATATTCATTTTATGTAAGCAACCCTATCGATCAAGTTAAGCTTTTAGAAATAAATTATGTCAATGAATTTAAGTTATTACAAGGGATGATTAGTTGGAGTTGCGTGGTAGAGGAAATTTGGGGCTAAAATAAGCCAAATAAAAAAAAATCATGCTTTTTGAGTTGGAAATTGAATAACCAATAGAATTTCAAAGAATTAATTCAACCATAATCATTGAAGTGTAGATATAAATTTCAAGTATGATTATGTGTCACGCTACCATTGTTATCTTTTGGGGTTATCTCAAAAGTATTTAAACTATGTTTAGGGTACATGGTATATGCTTATCCCCTATATGATTCAATATGGATTTGTGCATGGGATGTAATACATGATGGATTTTCATAATGGATACAACTTTCTTAGTTATTGCTTGACCTGAACTAGGTGTTGTCTTGATATTCTTCCATTAAGCATGGGAATCTGATTGACATTTTGGTGGATTCCCTTCATGATTCCCATAGGGAGAGGTTCACTTTATTAGATAATTCCATACTTGATAAGATAACTATTATGGATCTTCAAGGAAGGAATAAAGTCATAGAAGACATGGAATAGCTTGGATTCCTATTCAGAGGCTTGTAGTTGGCTTGGGGAGACCTAGGATACAACATTGTTCTTGTTGGGGGTTGTTAATTCAATATATTAAGTTTATTAGGAGGATTTATGGAGGGAACCGAGTCTTGTAAAAAAAGTATTTGGACATGCCTTATGGTTATGCTATTGTGCATAACGTCACCTTGGATCACAACATGTGTACTTTGGAGTGGATTATTTCACTTACATTGGATTACAAGTGCTCATTATAGGTTGATTGTAAGGGCTTGGGCCCACATTATATTGTTGTCATCCCTTTACTCTCATATAAATATAGGAAGGATAGATTCCTTCTTATTTATATATCTTTTTTTTCATTCTTTTATTCACCCTTGAGTTGATATGTGACCTAGAGAAGAGTTCACACTAGTCTTCTCTCTCTCTCTCTCTATTGATCTTCACTTGTATTCGATCTCTCTCTCTCTCTCTCTCTCTCTCTCTCTCTCGGTCTTCACTTGTACTTAATCTCACTCCCTATTGGAGTCACTAGGGTTTCTTGGTATTATTGGAGTACCTTAGAGGTATAAGCTTAGGTTTTATCCATTATAGGTTTGAGATTAGGGTTTTGTGATAAAACCCTAGGGTATATTTAGTTGAGAATAAAAAGAGAAGATGATGTCTAGCCTTGGAGAACTTATTTGAGTGATTTTTGCATGTTGTATATCCTTGGTTGAGCTATGGTTTTCAATGTTTTTGCTAGCCATATTTTAAAGAGCTAGTGGATCTGTACTAGAAATGAGAGAAAAGGGTATGATATGTATATGTATTTCATATTTAAAATATGAATGAGTTTTTCATCTACACAATATATCGACAATTTTGAGATTTTTTTTTCAACCATATACATTGTACCATCCCTAAAAATTCACAAAAATTTAAAATTTTTCTATGTGATATTAAATGCTAAATCCTAGCCAGAATGCTAGTTTAATAACTAACCTTAGTTTAATTAATAGATAGATTACAAGACATGTCATCAAGAGAAAACTTATGAGTTAATTCTATTTGGTTCACTGTAACTAAAAGGATATTGAATTTTACTTACTAACATGTAAGTCACATGTCACTAACCATATTCAATCTATATTGATTTTCAATCTTGAATAAAAGTTTATAAAAACTTAATGAGTTTCGAATTATTGGATCCAGATCATTGGTTTGTTTGTAAGAACGTGTATGATTCTGATGGTTGTTTTATTTTCTTACTGAATGGGGCTTGAGGTTAGCTCGAGGCTTACTTAGATTTTTCAAAGCTAACGCAGATTCGATGCTTGTATAGGACTCACAAGTAAAAACTTACTTCCAGGTTTACGATGTAAGAAATTAAGGCTTGGAAGACTAAACGAGTAAGTTAGGAAATTTATTTAATCTTTTGATTCAAGCTTCAAATACCAAGGTGATGCTAATTAATGTCTAAAACATTGAGGCATAAGAATTCCTAGGCCTATAGTAAGGAATATTTATCAAACATGTTTTTCGTTGTTGTGGTACTAGAAGCCTGAATACATTACTATTGTGTTATAACTGTGGTCCTTAACCATGTTAAACCTATAAATTCCTAAGCCCTAATGTTATCATTATTATTTTGGCAACTAGAACTAACTATAATATAACAAACCTAGGCATATATTTGCTGCATAAAAATAACAATTACAACCTAACTAAAACCACAACATGCATAAAATCATGAATATAAACTAGTTCAAATCTTTAACATGCGTACAATAATTTGTTTGTTTCTTTATAAAAGTATTAGTATTACTTGACCTACTTTGCACAGTTTAACTTGCAAGATCAAAACTATATCAAAATAAAAAGAATTTCAATGGTAGTGGGATCCATGTGGTGGATGCTCGCTAGATGGAGGGTTTTGGGTATTAAACCCTATGCAACAACATTCAAGTTTTCCCTAAACGTGTTTGCATTAAACATTTGTTTGCTTGGGTGGAGGGATAGGCCGACATGCCCTTGAACCCCTCACGTCTCTGCAATCATTGTTGTTCTTGTCTTGGATGTGGAATTAGCAAAATTGATGTTCTGGTTCTTCACCATTTTTCTTTCTTCATGCTCGACCATGGTGTTAGCAGTCTCACTGCTCTGGTTCTTTTCCATTATCATTTCTTCGAGCTCAACGATTAAGCTAGTAAGTCGTAACAATTTTTTTTCTTCAAGCATCCTTCTCTCTTCTTTGTTTAAAACTTCGGCTAATTATTAAATAGTTATAAGATGTTGTTTGTTTGAAGGTAGGTGGAAACACTTGGATTTTCACAGTCGATTGTTGATGGTGAAATATTGAGCTGACAGGTGTGATCAAGAAGGCTCAGGTAAGCCTCGGTTTCAACCCTGGGGTACCCTTCATCGTGAATGTGTCTGCAGTCATACCACTGGTTCCTATAGAATGTGATGCAAGAGCATTAAATATCAAGGACAATTACTAAATTTCTGGTCAGACCCTAAGGTCTTTACATCTGCCCAAGGAGGGGTTCATTGTAAAACCATTGTAAAATTTCATGTAACGTATTTTATTTACTAGCAAGTCTAGATATGATAGCAGATCTAATATGATAGGTGTCAGTACTAGATGAGTCATGCTACAGGGGTATAGTGGCATGCCAACAATGTGATGAGTTGGTCATATGCTAAGGAATATTTTTGGTTTTCTGATGAGTCATAGTTTGTTAGCAAGTGATAGGCATGATGGAAGATCATGACTCCCTACATGGAGATCAAGCCACAAGCTGTTTGGACAGGGAGGTTTCATCACGCTTGGTAGTGGTTTGTTTTGGTTGTAGGATAACTCAGAGTAGGAGTTAATAGTTTAGGTTAAATAGGCAGAGTAGAAAAGTATAGGGGGTTCTACTCTTCAACATTAGAATTTAGAGTTTGCAGAGAAGAGGACATACCTGTGTCTGGTGCCTACTTGTAAATATTTTGAAGAATCAGAAGAAGAGAGATCCAAGTTGTGTGTATTTCCTTTTATTGCTTAATATAAGGATTAACCGTGTGTTTATAGGGTTGTTAGCCTTTATGCATTTGCTGTGTTGAACTTTGTATCTTTGCAGAGCCGACTTTGGTGTTTTCCTAAACATTGGGTATTTTTATGAAGTTATTGAATTCATGCATCAATTTCATTCTTGAATAGTTGAATTAGAGTGTAGATGCATGGATAAGAGTGATAGGATAAAGAATCAGGATGATTGCAGGCTGGATTGATCAATTCCGTGATCAATCGGTGCAACTCATAGATTCTCTACCATTGACAAGTTTTGCAAAGAATGAATGGTTGAGATTGAGGCCGCAGATAAAGATTTAATGATCCAGAAGAATCCTACAATGGAATTTGTGATAAAGTTAACAGATCCATCGATATCTGAGAGGTCCACATCAAAAAGAAGATCGAAGGCCAGGGTGAAGGTCGTAAAGATATGATGGCTAAGAAATTGTGGAGGAAAAGTTGAGGAGAGGAAATCGCAGGGAAGCAACCTTGGAAAGTTGGAATTTCACATCCCACATCTTGCAACCTACTTGCGGAAAATACATTGTGGAAATAGAATTGTGGGAAGGAAAGTTGCGAGGGAACAATTTGGGAAGTTGACATCTCGCATCCCGCAACCCCATTGCGGGAAGGCCGTTATGGAAAGAAAGTTGGGGAGAGCAATTTTGGGTGATCGGGCATCCCACATCCCACAACCCGCATGTGAAAACTCTGTTGTGGAAACAAGGTTGTGGAACACCTATTGCAGAAAGGCTTGTTGCGGAGATAGAATGGCGAGGGGGGGGGGGAATTTTAGAGTAGAGTTTGGTTGTTAAGCTAAATTTGGCAGTCCTGCTAAGTGTAGGAGGCACTAGATCTTGGAGGTGTTGGCTGGGGTTGGTTGTGATCGACCCACCTACACTAGTCTTGGTATCATATCAGGAAAATATTTCTTGCATGTTGGAAAATAGAAGCAACTTCTAGGTATGACTGCGTAGAAGTTGTTGGGAGATTCCACATTTGTGATTATGGGTAGAATTGTCCCAGGGAGTGAGTAAGTGATGCAGAAGCTCGTGTGAAGGATATGTGCATGTGAGGGAGAAGAATAGCAGTAGAATCTTGAAAGAGCAAAGACGAGTGCTCAAGAGGTTCTAGATAAAGAACCAACATTACCAAAAGACCAAGTACAGAGAAGGGGCTTGGAGAGGTAAGTTGTAACCATGTGAAAGAGAACTGTTACTGTAGAGGCTTAGTGCAAGAGGATGGATGCATGCATAGACAGAGTAAGAGGTCATGACATAAGTAGATAAGAGGTGAACATAGAATTTATGAAGGTAATGAGAAGAAGCGCATCGACGCATGAGGGAAGAGGGTAAGCTTACTCTGGTGAAGAGAGAAAGAACCCAACAACAAGAAGGTGTTCTGTGATTATGAGAATATAGACCAACAACAGTCTGAGAAGAAGAGTTTGTATGCAAGTGGAGAAGAGGCTTGTAGCCTGAGTAGTAAGTTGTAGGCATAGATATCTACTTTGGGAGGAGTGTATGCATGCAAAGGGGTAGCAACAAAAGTGAAGCATCTCAACAAAGAAGATCACAGTCATTGAGGGAGGTGATGAAAGAAACTAGTGAATATTTCTGAGAGAAAACAAAAGTGTGGCCAAAACCTAGTATTTCAAGTGAATATTGAATTACAAGAGGAATGTTATGTTCTCATGTAGATGAGTTGTGAGAGAAATCCTAGAAGGAGCATAGAGATTTGCTCAGGATGGTTCTAGAAAGAGGACCAATAATTGCCAAAATACCAAGCACAAAGGAGGTTTGGGGAGGTGAGGTGTAGCAGGGAGAACTGTTACTATAGAGGCTAGTGCAACTCATAGAGAGTGAAAGAAACTCAAGAAAATGACTATTGAGAGTCATGGAAGAGGTTCAGGAAGCAACCACAAAGAGAGGAAAGAAACTACCAAGGAAAATGGCATGTGGAGGAATTTAAGTGATGATGAGTATGAGAGAGAGAAGGTTGAGATAAAATTCCATCTGGAAGAAATGACGAAGATTTTATAGAAGAGAAAGGAAGAAGACCAGAGATGTGGTTTTCTTGTGAAAAGAAAGGTGAAGTGGCATAAGCTACAAAGGAGAGAAGAGGAATTGATGAATGCTCATTGTGAAGAAGCGATACTTAAGGCGAGAGAGTTTCTAAGAGAAGTCTTGAACACTGAAGCTTCAAGAGAGGCCAAGAGGTCTCAATGTTTGGAAACTGATATTTTGTGTGTGTCTATAGGTACAAATAATGAAGAAGGACAATATGGTAATATTGTCATAGAAGATGATGGAAGAGGATAGACTCTGAATTCTATTCAGGGAGAAGATGAGACAACTGAGTCTCATGTACATGCACATACATAACTGAGTGAAAGTAATGATTTCCATCTTACTGTGAAAGCTGAGAACCAAGAAGAATTGGCACATGATGATGACCAAGCACCGGAAGAGACAAAGGAGGATATCAAACATTCAGATGTTATGCTTGAGGAGGTTGAACAAAAGACTAATGAAGATTTTCTGAGTCATATGGAAGACTTGGAACAACAAGAAGATTTGATTATTGAGTCATCCAATAAGACCATTGAGTCTTGTGAGTTTAATGCTAACAAAGATGAAGTGTTACAGTAGAAGGAAATTGAAAAATCCTTGTCAAGTGATGAAGGTAACGCTAATGAAGATGAAGGAGTCATGCTTCCTATGATGAAACCTGATATTAACAAAGATAAAGAGGAGTTGACTTGTATACATAGTCAAGAAAAGATGGTTGGAAAGACATCTAGAACTGTCACAATGATGAAGAATCAAAATTATACCCTGATAGAAGATGAAGAAGATGTGTCACAGAGAGATTGGGCTTGTGACAGAGTAGGAGATAGCAATGAAGATGAAAGTGAGACAACTATGTCTTAGACTAAAGGGGGATCAGTCTAGAACTGAAAAAAACTGAAGGTTTCCAGGAAAGGCATAAAGATGAGGAAGATGTCAAGCATAAAGATATTGTGCTTGAAGAAGCTGACAGGGAGATGTTATTATTGGAGAAACTATTAGACAAATCTGATTCAAATTGTGAATGGAAACCTTAGGTAAATAGGCTATTTTTTAATAGTTTTGATGAAGATATGAAGTACATTGAGGAGCACATAGGCACAAATGAAAGTGTGGAATATCTAGTTATACTAGATGGCCAACTGGAAGTGTTTTCAAGCAATGGAAAAGGGAGATATGAGTTATTGTAGCAGAAGGAGTCTACATAGTCCTTAATTAACGAAGACACCAATCTTATTAGGGAAGAGACAATCATGTCTTATGAGAGAGAATTTGTTCCTGCTGTGGACAAAGAATATTTGGTGTACTCAGAGAGCCAAAGTAAGGTTAATCGACAGACCTTTGGGATTGTCACAAAAGTGAGAAATCAGAATTTTATATCCTGACAAAGATGGATGAGATAATGTCACAAAGAATTTTATTCATTGACAAGAAAGAAGAATATCATAAGGATGAATATGAGGCTACCGTGTCTCAGGTGGAAGAAGAAGTAGTCTTGGGATTGAACAAGACTGTATTGACAGACAGAAGTGGTCAAGGAATTGAAGGACAATTATTGAAGATTGTTAAGACAGATCCAGAGGAGAGTTTTGCTGACACAGAAATGCAACATACTGAAGAAGTGCTTGAATGGAATCAAGTAGAGAATAAATGTTTGAAGTACTGGATGAAAGTATTGGAACAAGAGGAAGAGAGTTATGTTGAAGTCAATGATTAGCATGCTGATGATGTGTTTGAGATGAGTAAGGAAGAAGATGAATGGTTGAAGAGTTTGCTGAAAATGATTGCAATCAATAAGATGGAAATGTCTTAAGCTTTGACTAAGACAAAAGCATATATTAGTTGGCTAAAGTATGTTATGTTAAATAATATGCAGAACAGTGTGAGGGACTATGTTGTTCCAATCAGAAAAATGAGAGACAAATTACTTTTTGAAAGTAAATTTGTAGAAAGAGAGAAAGAGAAGGATATTGTAGGGGGAGATGCTTACAAGAGCATAGAGGAAGTAAGGATGGAGGCAATATCAAGGGCAGTATCAAGAGCAGTGCCTAGACAAATACCCATAGCAATATATGGGATAACATTTGAAGCAATTCTGCAAGTAAAAATAGAGATTGAGTTGAGAAAAGTTGAAGAAAATGTTCAACAGTTTAGAGTTGAATGGGAAAAGTACAACCAAGTGTAGTGGCATAGTGAAAAGAATAAGAGTTGTTTGAAGTGGCAGACTGAGTTGAAAGGTTCCATCGATGAATTATGGAATTTAATGTAGATACCTAAGCATAGTTACAGTAGAATGAGGAAAACAGTCCACTGTGGAGATGGCTGGAAAGTGAAGAATAGTGAATTAAAATACAGTGGAGTACTACAACATAAGGTTTGGAAACCTAAAAGATTACAACTAAAGAGAACTAAGGACAATGGAGCTTCTAGACAATAGCAGACAAAAGTTTTGGATCCAGGAAAACAAAAGTTGAAGACATATGACCAGGAGGTCATGCTTTCTTTCTACTTTGGGAGTCTGATGCAGGAGCATTAGCTCTCAAGGACTACTACTAAATTTCTGGTCAGACCCTAAGGTCTTGACATCTTCCCAAGGAGGGGTTCATTGTAAAACCATTGTAAACTTTCATGTAAAGTATTTTATTTCCTAGAAAGTCTAGAGAGGATAACAGATCTAATATGATAGGTGTTAGTACTAGATGAGTCATGATACAGGGGTATAGTGGCATGCCAACAATGTGATGAGTTGGTCACATGCCGAGGAATATTTTTTGTTGTTTGATGAGTCATAGTTTGTTAGAAAGCGATAGGCATTATGGAATATCATGACTCCTTGCATGGAGATCAAGCCACAAGCTGTTTGGACAGGGATGTTTCATCACACTTGGCAGTGGTTTGTTTTGGTTGTAGAACCACTCAGAGTAGGAGTTAACCATTTAGGTTGAATAGGTAGAGTAGAGAAATAGAGGTGGTTCTACTCTTCAACATTAGAATTCTGAGTTTGTAGAGAAGAGGAAAAACCTGTGTCTGGTTCCTACTTGTAAATATTTTGAAGAATTGGAAGAAGAGAGATCCAAGATGTGTGCATTTTCCTTTCATTTATTAATAGACGGGATAATCATGTGTTTATAGGGTTGTTAGCCTTTATGCATGTGCTGTGTTGAACTGTGTATCTTTGCAGAGCCGACTTCGACGTTTTCCTAAACATTGGCTAGTTTTGTGAAGTTGTTGAATTCACACATCAATTTCGTGCTTGAATAGTTGAAGTAGAGTGTAGATGCATGCATAAGAGTGATACGATAAAGAATTGGGATGATTGCAGGCTAGATTGATCAATTCCATGACCAATCGGTGCAATCCACAGATTCTCTGCCATTGACAAGTTTTGTAGAGAATGGATGGTCGAGATTGAGGCCGCAGATAAAGATCTAACGATCCAAAATGACCCCGCAATGGAAGTTACGAGGAAGTTAATAGATCGATGGAGATCTAATAGGTATACATCAAAAAGAAGATCAACGGTTGGGGTGAAGGACACAAGGATCCGACGGCTAAGAAATTGCGGAGGAAACGTTGTAGAGAGGAAATTACGGTGAAGCAACTTTAGAAAGTTGGCATCTTGCATTTCACATCCTACAACCCTCTTGCCAAAAAGCTGTTGCGGAAATAGAATTGCGGGAAGGAAAGTTGTGGGGGATTAATTTGGGAAGTTGACATCCTGCATCCCGCATTCTGCAACCCGATTGCGAGAATGCTGTTGCAGAAAGAAAGTTGCGAAGCGCAACGTTGGGTGATCAAGAATCCCACATCTCGCAACCCGCATGCGGAAACTCTGTTAGGGAACGCCTATTGCAGAAAGGCTTGTTGCAGAGACAAAATAGCAAGGAGGAAATGGCAATTTTAGAGCAGAATTTGGCCGTTAAGCCAAATTTGGCAGTCCTGCTAAGTGTAGGAGCCACTAGATCCTGGAGGTGCTAGCTGGGGTTGGTTGTGATCGACCCACTTGCACTAGAATTTTACTACGGTGTTCAGATTTACTTGTGGTAATTGTTCTTTTGTTTGTAAAGGAGGCCGTAAGGTCATCCTTAGTGACACCCTTAGGGTTTCGCAGGTGGATTATGTCTCTTGTAATAAAGGTTTAGGGTAGGTATAATTTTAGTTTCAATGTTTTGAATTATTGTTTGATACTATGATTATGTTATGTGAAGCTTCCTTGGCCTCTTGCTCAGCTGCTGTAATACTTTCATGTCTATGAACCATTAAGGCATTTTTTGGTTTTATGAGTTGAACCAAATGGTAACTTTGTTGGTTAAAATTATTGATAAATTGAAGACTATGTTTAAAATTATTTTTGTTTTTAAAGGCAGAGCTTACGGTCGGAATGTAAATAATTGTTAGCATTTGTTTTTCCTTTGGTATTTTTGGTTGCATAATGCATTAAGCTTGGTAAATAGTTTTTTCTGTTATTACAATAGTTAATTGTAAATTGTGACACAACTGCAAATTGGTTAAATCCATTGGGAAATTTAGTTGTTTAAAATTCTATTTATAAAAGAGGTACCTATGGTTTTGTTTTTAATAAACATTTTTTATATTTGTATAAGAACTAGTTAGATTTTGATAGCTTTCCTTTTAAATTGGAAGAGCTGCAATCTATCCTTTTTCATAAATAGATTATGTAAAAGGATATGAGGGATTATATTAATGAGTAGGGTTTAGAAAGAACAGTTTACAATTATGAATAATAATATTAATGTTATATTGATTGTTTATAGTTTTTTGTACTAAGTTCATAATGTATGTACTATAATATAATAGGTGTTATAATGTTAATCATTTTCATTTTATTGACCGTTCATCATGAACCTACAGTGTTAGATGATTTTAAAGAAACAGTTGGAGGTTTAACTGTGCATTATTTACTACAATATAATTATAATACTTGTTTATACTTTAGGTATTAAAGTATTATAATAATGAATGGTTTCACTTTATTGAGTGTAAATAAATAGATTGTATTACAATAATTATTATTATATTATACTATACACAATTTAATGCCTGTGTGACAAAAGCTTGCTATAATAGACTCTATGTATAAATCTTAGAGGTTTTTGTATAAATGCTTAAGTTTTAGAAATGGAATTATTATGGTAATAACTAGAAAAATAACAGTAAAAATAAAGCTTCCAAACTTAAATTAGTTACTTGAAAATATTGCTTGTAATTATTATAGGAAAGGATTGTTGATTCATTCCTACATAAATCTTCAGTTTGATAACAGTTTAGACCATTTCATCCAAGTTTATTCATTCCTATCTACAACTAAAAAAACCTTTTGCACTAGAGTACACCATCGTAAGATGAGTGGAAAAATGTAGAAAGGAATTTTACTCATTTATCAATTATTTCTAATTCTAGGTTCATTTATTCATATAATCATATCCTAGTAAAATTTCCTAAATAAATGCAGTCTTAAGAATTCTACTAGCAGATTCATAGGATCTAGTAAACTAAACATGACTGCTTCATTCCAGTAAATTGATTAAACATAATTAAATAAGACAACACAATGGAACCTGGTAATTTGCAGAAGAGATAAGCAACCCAAGGAGCCTGTTCCACCCAACCTTTTCCTAAAGATACCTCAACTGCATGTCTTAGGACCCTCAAGCCTATCCACTGATCAAATAGGATGAATGCACTATGTGAAGAATAGGGATTAAATACCTCTGCAACTCAACAAGAGTACTTAAAAATAGTACTTATGCCCTCAGCAGTATAGAACTCAGCTATGTGGCTACACTAGTTCAGAATGCAGTCTTATTCACTCAATACACTTCTAACTTTCCCCTCATTAAATCTCTTGTGCTCGTTTATCAACTTCATAATTTCACAAGGTAAAGAATGAACATCCTCCTGCTGAATTCGATGGATAGATATATGCATTCCTAGGTACTTTTGGTTAGTTTTTCAATTAATGATCCATTTTCTCTGTTCCACTTTCTTGGGGAACATGACCACAAAATTAGGGAAGTTGCCCTCTACAACAGCTAGAAGTGATTGAGGATGCTACCATGTGTCAGTTTTCTCTCACCCCAGTCTATTCCTCCTAGTGGGTCAGTGGACACTCATTCAACAACCTCCTTAGTCTATTTGTCTCATCTTTTATTTATTACATAATAAAATATTCAACATAATTAATTACAATCATCCTTGACCCCACTTGGTCAATAGTCATAAAATTTACAATAAAAGTAAAATATAATGTTTTATTAAACGTAACATGTTATTGAAATTGGGGTACGTGACATACACCCCCCCTTAAGTCCAACATCGTCCTCGATGTTTCTTTATTCATCATCCTCAGAGCTTCCCTGTAATAGAATTTGATATGCTGTCCGCATTTTCCTCTCCAATTCCTAGGTTGCTTCTTTTGGACTAAGGTGCTTCCATTGCACCTTCACCTGTCCAATGGTGCGATTCCAAAGCAAGATTTCCCTCTTATCGAGGATACAGTCCAGTTCCACCAGAAAATATCCTTTGGGCTCCACCTGTACATCATTCCAATTTATCACATGAGTAGCATTGTGTACATATCTTTTTAAAACAGAAATATGAAAAACATTATGAACTTTAAGATTCGGTGGTAAGGCCAATTGATATGCCATCGGTCCAACTCTGGACAATATTTCTAAAGGCCCATAGTACCTGGGTGCTATCTTAGAACAACTCCCTAATTTTAAGGAGCTATTTTTAGGTTTCACCTTAATGAAAACATGTTCACCCACCTGGAACTCTTTCTGAGTTCATTTAAGATCTGCTTGACTCTTCTATCTGTCTTGTGCAACCTTTAAATTACATTGTACCTGCTTCACGGTTAATTCCATTTCCTTTAATAACTCTGGTCCTAGTATTAACCTATCAACGGGGTTACTCCATGAGATGTGAGTATTGGATTTTTTGCCATACAAAATTTCAAATGGACTAAATTTTGATGAAGCTTGGTAATGGTTGCTGTATGCAAACTCAACCAGGTGTAAGTAGTCCTCCCATTTACTTGGTTGTTCTCTAACGTACATCCTTAACATATATTCCAAAATCTGATTTACCCTTTCTGTATGTCCATCTGTTTGTGGATGAAAAGATCTACTGTAATTCAAAGTAGTATTTAAGACTTTAAATAAAGATTTCCAGAAGTTTCCTGTGAATTTAGAGTCCCTGTCAGAAATTATAACTTTTGGTATTCCATGCAAACGAAAAAAATATTTCATAAATATTTTAGCAATGTTAGAAGCCTTATGAGTGGTATTTACTGGTATAAAATGGGCTTCCTTGCTGATTTTGTCAACAACTACCATTATTGAATCATTTTGGTTCTAATTTCTAGGAAAACCTATAATGAAATTAATGCTGATTATTTCCCATTTCCAACTAGAAATTGGTAACGGCTGTAATAAAACAGTTGGATGCTGATGTTTAGTCTTAACCTGTTGACATTCAAAACATCTAGAAATATATTCTTCCAACTCATTCTTCATATCCGGCCAAAATAATCCTTCCGTAACATAGTTATTGTCTTATGATAGCCAGGGTGTCCAGAATAAGGACTTTTATGTATTTCATTCAAAATTAGCAATTTAAATTTAGGTACATTAGGTATATACAACCTATTTTTATAAAGTATTAACCTTTTTTCATTTAGACTGTAACATGTATTTAAACTTTTAGTTACATTTTTTGCCACTTTAGCTTGCAATTTTCGGTAATTTTCATCCAGTTTTACTCCTTCTTCGAGCTGATCTTCTAAATTTGTTTTGTAAGTACTTATTTCTTCCATAAAATTTAATATTACATTTATGCTCAAAGCATTAGCTACTTTATTTTCCTTCTGCTTGATATGATGGATCTTGAAATCATATTTGCTAAGGAAAGCTAGCCACCTAGATTGCCTTGCATTTAAATTTGGTTGATCCAATAGATAATTTAAAGCCTTATTATCTGTCATTAAGATAAATTTTCTCTTGATCAAGTGATGGTGCCACATCTTTAATGCATGTATCATGACATCCAATTATATATCGTAAGTAGCACAATTTTTCTCATGAATTTTAAGTTTCCTGGACTCGTACGCTATTACATGTCCTTCTTGAGTTAAGACCCCACCAAGGCCATCGTTGCATGCATAAGTGCATACAACAAATTCCTTGTTGGGATCCATTATTCTTAAAATCGGTGCAGTAGTTAATAATTCTTTTAATTTCTTAAAAATCTCTTCACATTTTTTATCCCATACAAATTTCTTCCCCTTCTTCTGTATAGAAGTTATGGGATTCATGATCCTTGAGAAACCCTTAATGAACCTTTGATAATAACCGATGATACCCATGAATGACCGTACATCAGTCACATCCTTTGGGACCGACCATTCGTTAATTGCTTTTATCTTATTTGGGTCAACCAAGATCCCATGTTTAGTTATTACGTGACCTACGTATTGTATTTTATCTTTGAAGAAGTCACATTTATTGAACTTGGCATAAAGCTGATGTTCCCTTAACACTTGTAAAATGATTTTTAAATGTTCCTCGTGCTTTTCTCTAAGGCTTAGAATAGATTAGAATATCATTGATAAATACTAATACAAACCTATCTAGATATTTATGTAATACGTTGTTCATTAAACACATGAAGACTGTCGGGGCATTAATTAGCCCAAATGGCATGACAACAAACTCATAGTGACCAGATCAGGTCCTAAAAGCTATCTTGAAAATATCCTCATCCTTAATTCGGACTTCATGATAACCAGATATTAAGTCAATTTTTGAAAATACTATTGCTCCGTGTAATTGATCGAACAAATCATCTAAGTGGGGCAACGAGTATCTATTTTTAATTATCATCTTATTAAGTTGGCGATATTCAATGCATAAGTGCAGAGTATCGTCCTTCTTTTTAACAAAAATGACCGGTGCTTTCCAAGGAGACACACTTGGCTTTATATACATTTTATCTATCAATTCTTTTAATTGCGATTTTAGGTCATTAATCTCTAGGATGTTCATCCGGTAAGGATTTTTTGAGTTAGGCACTGCACATGGTACTAGCTCAATAATGAAATCCAGCTCCCTTTTTGGAGGCAATCCCAGAATTTCCTCTAGAAATATATCCGAATAACATCTCAGAATTGGTATATCTTCTAATTTTAGCTTGTCTTCTTTATTAATGTGTTCTTCATTAGTTATAGTTACAACAAAAGCTTTACATCCCTTCCAAACAACCCTTTTTAGTTGTAAGGCAGAAATCTGTCTGATTTTTGTTTTCCTAGGTATTCCTTTTATTGTTATCATTTATCCTTCATTATTTAAACAACTAAAAGTTTTATCAAAACAATTTAACACTACTCGATGATGTTCCAACCAATCCATTCCAATTAATACATCATAGGATCCTAATGAAAGTACATTCAACTTTATAGAAGTTTCAAACTGATTCATAAATAATGTACAATCTTTCACAAAATCAATTACTTTCCTTTTTGCTCCTGTAGCTAATTGAACCAGCCATGATTTTGCAAATTTCTCTACCGGTAGTTTAATTTTCTCTACTAAACTGGGAGAGACATAAATTAGACTAGCCCCTAGGTCAATTAAAATAGAAATAGGTTTATGGTTTAGCATACCTTCTACTTCCACCATGGAAGTCTGAGATTCATCCTGTTTGTTTTCCAGTGCTGCATTGATTTTGGGAATCCCTCTCACTAAATCACCAACCATTGTATTTTCCTGCACAACATGAATGTTGTTTACGGTCTTCTTCCTGTTAGGACAGACTAATGCATAGTGAGGTCCTTGGCATTCCCAAAATTTTATTGGTTCCTTATGTTCGTTATTTTTAACATAGTTACTGTGATTATTTATAAATTCTTTATTTCTTGTGACAGTAGGGTTTTGCTATGAGTTACTTTTTAAATTATTTCTTTGAAAATTTTTGTTAGGAAAATTGTGAGTTATTATGCCCAAAATTCTGATTAGGTGTGAAACTTTTCTTTGTTCAAAATTATTAGACCTTTTTGTTTTCCAGTTTGACATGTTCTCCCTTTTCTGGTTCTGCTCATAGCAGAAATTTTCTTTTCTCATGGTATCTTCAAGGGTTTTGGGATTATCATATTCAATTCTGTCCTTAATATGAAAAGGTAAGCAACTCAGAAACCATTGTACCTTGGGTTTTTCATCAACAATATAAGGAACATATCACAATAAGCTTAAAATTTTACTATTTAACTCTTTCATACTAATAATTCCCAATTTTAGGTCATACAATTCTTTAGCTCGTTCCTCGTAATATTGCTCCGACAGAAATTTATTTTTAAAATACTTTTTAAAAGTGCTCCAGTTTAAATTATTCTCTTTTATGCCCTTAACTCATTTTATATCCTGCCACCAGATGTCAACTTTTCCAGTTAAGTTATATATTTCCATCCTTGCTTTTAACTGATTTGAATAATTATATATCTGAAAGTACTTTTTCATTCTGGACAACCATGCTTCGACTTCCTCTCCTTTTTCTGTTTCGCCATTAAAAGTTGGTGGTTTATGATTTTTAAACTCCTCATAAATCTGTTCATAGGGCTTGTACTTCTTCTTTCTAGAGCGATAATTACTCTCACTACTATCACTAGAATACTGGTGTTTCTTTCTATATGAGTTACCATTAATTTCAGAAGAAGAACTGCTTTCGATTTTAGAATATTTTGAATTTTTACCCTTATGTTGATAGGACGTAATGTCAGATTCTATCTGTTTATCCTTTTCTTCGTTATAAAACTTTTCCAGCAGTGTTTGATTCAGCTCCTCCTGAGCTCTTAGGATTCTCTCATTTTTTTTAATGGTCTCCATTTCAGTTTTTAAATCCTTAACTGTTTGTAATAATTCATATGAGTTATTAGTTATATCTTCTTTAGCAGGTTCTTTTCCAGAATTATTTTGTTCATTTAACGGGGACCTCTCTTTAGCATACTCTTTGAGCCCTTCCATACCTGCAAATCTAATTCAGAAATTATTCTATACAACAACATTTAAAATCATAAATCAATATCCATTTTTTCTAATTACTTTTTGTTTACGTGTGCTGAGCCACTTCAGGCCTAGTGTTTGAACGTGGGCTCTGATACCATATGTAACATCTCTAAAAGTTCACAAAAAATTAAAATCTTTCGATGTGATATTAAATGTTAAATCATAGCCATAATGCTAGTTTAATAACTAACTTTAGTTTAGTTAACAGATAGATTACAAGACAGATCATTAAGAGAAAACTTAGGAGTTAATTTTGTTTGGTTAACTGTAACTAAAAGGCTACAAAATTTTACTTACTAACTTGTAAGTCACATGTCACTAACTGTATTCAATTTATATTGATTTTCAGTCTTGAATAAAAGTTTATCAAAAGTTAATGAGTTTTGAATTATTGAATTCAGATCATTGGTTTGTTTGTAAGAATGTGTATGATTCTGATGGTTGTTTCCTTTTCTTGCTGAAGGGGGCTTTAGGTTAGCCTGAGGCTTACTTATATTTTTCAAAGCTAACGCATATCCGATGCTTGTATAGGACTCATTGGTAAAAACTTACTTTCAGGTTTACGTTGTAAGAAATTAAGGCTTGGAAGACTAAATGATTAAGTTATGAAAGTTCTTTAATCTTTTGACTCAAGCTTCAACTACCAAGGTGATGCTAATTAATGTCTAAAACATCGAGGCATAAGAATTCCTAGGCCTACAGCAAGGACTATTTATCAAACATGTTTTTTGTTGTTTTGGTACTAGAAGCATGAATACATTACTATTGCATTATAACTATGGTCTTTAACCATGTTAAACCTATAACTTCCTAAGACCTAATGTTATCATTATGATTTTTGCAACTAGATCTAACTACAAAATAACAAACCTAGGTATATATTTGCTGCATAAAAATATCAATTACAACCTAACTAAAACCACAACATGCATAACATATAGACTATAAACTAGTTCAAAGCTTTAACATGCATACAATAATATGTTTGTTTCCTAATAAAAGTAGCAGTATTACTTTACCTACTTTGTAGGGTTTAACATGCAGGATCAAAACTATATCAAAATAAAAATAATTTCAATGGTAGTGGGATCCACATGGTGGATGCTTGCTAGATCAAGAGTTTTGGATGTTAAACTCTATGCAACAACATTCAAGTTTTCCCTAAACATGTTTGGATTAAAAATTTGTTTGTTTGGGTGGAGGGATAGGATGACAGCCCCTCGACCTCCTCGGGTCTCTGCAATCGTTTTCTTTCTTGTCTTGGCTGTGGCATTAGAAAAATTGATGTTCTGGTTCTTTGCCATTTTGCTTTCTTCAAGCTCGACCGTGATGTTAGCAGGCTCATTGATCTAGTTCTTTTCCATTATCATTTCTTTGAGCTCAACAATTAAGCTGGTAAGTCATAACAAAAAAATTCCATCAAGCATCCTTCTCTTTTCTTTGTTTAAAAATTCAGCTAATTGTTAAATAGTTCTAAGTTGTTGTTTGTTTGAAGGTAGGTGGAAACGTTTGGATTTGCATAGTCGATTGCTGATGGTGAAACCCTGAGCTGAAGGGTGTGAGCAAGAAGGTTTGGGTAACCCTTGGTTTCAACCCTGGGGTACCATTTGTTGTAAATGTGTATGCGGTCATACCATTGGTTCCTATAGAATGTTACTATGGTGTTCGTATTTACTTGTGGTAATTGTTGTTTTGTTTGTAAAGGAGGATGTAAGGTCATCCTTAGTGACACCCTTAGGGTTTTGTAGGTGGATTATGACTCTTGTAATAAAGTTTTAGGGTAGGTATAATTTTTGTTTCAAGGTTTTGAATCATTGTTCGATACTGTGATTATGTTATGTGAAGATTCCTTGGCCTCTTTCTCATCCACTATAATACTTTCATGTCTATGAACCGTTAAGGCATTTTTGGTTTTGTGAGTTGAACCAAATGGTAACTGTGTTGGTTAAAATTATTGATAAATTGAAGACTCTGTTTATAATTCTTTTTTTTTTTAAAGGCAAAGCTTACAGTCGGAATGTAAATACTTGTTAGCATTTTTTCTTCCTTTTGTATTTTTGGTTGCATAATAGATTAAGATTGGTAAATGGTTTTTCTGTCATTACAATAATTAGTTGTAAATTATGATACGGCAACAAATTGGTTAAAGCCACCGGGAAATTTAGTTATTTGAAATTCAATTTGTAAAAGAGGTACCTAGGGTTTTGTTTTTAATAAACAGTTTTGATAATTCAGGTTAAAAGGTTATTTTCGATATTTGTATAAGCAATAGTTATATTTTGATAGTTTTACTTTTAAATTGGAAGAGCTAGAATCTATCCTTTTTCATAAATAGATTCTGTAAAAGGATATGAGGGATTATATTAATGAGTAGGGTTTATAAAGAACAGTTTACAATTATGAATAATAATACTAATGTTATATTGATTATTTATAGTTTTGTTTACTAAGTTCATAATTTATGTACTATAATATATAGGTGTTATAATGTTAATCATTTCAGTCTATTAACTGTTCATCATGAACTTACAGTGTTAGATGATTTTAAAGAAACAGTTGGAGGTTTAACTGTGCATTATTTACTACAATATAATTAGAATACTTGTTTATAATTTAGGTATTAAAGTATTATAATAATGAATGGTTTCCCTTTACTGAGTGTAAATAAATAGATTGTATTATAGTAATTATTATTATATTATACTATACACAATTTAATGACTGTGTGACAAAATCTTGCTATAATAGACTCTATGTATAAATCTTAGAGGTTTTTGTATAGATGATTAAGTCCTAGAAATGGAATCATTATGGTAATAACTAGAAAAATAATAGTAAAAACAAAGCTTCCAAAGTTAAATAAGTTACTTGAAAATATTGCTCGTAATTATTATAAGAAAGGATTGTTGATTCATTCCTACATAAACTCTTCAGTTTGATAACAATTTAGACCATTTTATCCAAGTATATTCATTCCTATATACAACTAAACAAACCTTTTGCACTAGAGTATGTCATTGTAAGACAGTGGAAAAATGCAAAAATGAATTTTACTCATTTATCAATTATTTCTAATTCAAGGTTCATTTATTTAGATAATCATATACTAGTAAAATTTCCTAAATAAATGAAGACTTAAGCATTCTACTAGCAGATTCATAGTATCTAATAAACTAAACATGACTGCTTCATTCCAGTAAATTGCTTAAGCATAAATAAATAATATAACACAATGGAACCTGGTAATCTGTAGAAGAGACAAACAACTGAAGGAGCCCGTTCCACCCAACCTTTTCCTGAATATAGCTCAACTGCTTGTCTTAGGACGCCTGAGCCCATCCATTGATCCACCAGGATGAATGCACTGTGTGAAGAAATGGGATTAAATACCCCTACAACTCAATAGTAGTACTTAACAATGATACTTCTGTAGTCAGCAATATAGAACTCAGCTATGCAGCTGCACTAGTTCAGAATGCAGTCTTATTCACTCAATCCACTTCCAAATTTCCCCTCATCAAATCTCTTGTGCTCCTTTCTCAACTTCAGAAATTTCACAAAGTAAAGAATGAACAACCTCCTACTGAATTCGAATGGATAGATATATGCATGCCTAGGTCTTTTTGGTTAGTTTTTCAATCAATGAGCCACCTGCTCTGTTTCACTTTCTTGGGGAATATGACCACAAATTAGGGAAGTTTCCCCTTGCATTAGCTAGAAGTGATTGAGGATGCTGTCATGTGTCAAGTTGCTCTCACCCCAGTCTATTCCTCCTAGTGGGTCAATGGACACTCACTCAAGAGCCTCCTTAGGCTATTTGTCTCATCTTTTATTTATTAAATAATAAAATATTCAACATATTTAATTACAATCATCCTTGACCCCACTTGGTCAATAGTCATAAACTTTACAATAAAAGTAAAATAAAATGTTTTCTTAAACATAAAATGTTATTAAAATTGGGGTATGTGACATACATTCTTCATGCATTTTTATTTACAGCTAAATATGTTATGATGATTTGATATAACTTAAAGGACAACTTGTTAAGTGATTTCAAACCATCATTGATGAGTCCAAAGGATATTTATTGCTATACATATTGTTTCACAGTATTATCATTGTTGTAAAAGTGAATTTTCAGATCTAGCTTATGTGGGATAAGTTGTTCTAGAGGATTGAAACTTATGTAGGTTGCTTCGTATCTTTTCTCCCTGGATTTCCTAGAATATTGAGCTGTTAGAAAGTAAAATACTATTTTATTTTTTCTACTATTTTATACACTATTTCATAATATTATTAACCTTGAAAATTCATAGTGTTAATGTTTGAAAAACCTATAGCCAAAGAGGTAAAATTTCCGAATTGCATTGAAGTGTGATTGTTCATGAAATTTTAATATGTATTTGAGAATATTTAACCATATATACACCTTATCTTGGTTATGATATTGGTGATATTGTCTCGATTAGATAAATATCTTAGAAATACTAAATATGAAATATTTATATTATTAATACTTCAATAATTTATTCTATGATATTTATTGTCAATATTTATTACAATGCTATTATTATTGTATTATAAGAATAATTTTTACTTTCATTATATATTATTATTATTATTATAAGTTTATATAATTATTTTATTATTATGATATAATTATTCTTATGAACCAAACCCTTAATATATCATAAAATAAAACAATACACACCATGTACACCAATGTAAATTACTCCAATATAGATAAGAAAGTTGAGTTACACAACAACTCCTTAAGGGATAGCATATAATTCTCTAATTAGATCAAGACATTCACATAATCATTTCACGTGTCTCTCCACAATGACTACATTACCTTTATTTATACATATCCACTCAATGTAGATCAGTCCACTTCAGTAGGTCGACCCTATTAAATTTACATTTATCCCTAGATATTACCCCCATGGGGTATTATCATATACGCATATCCTTATATATGCCACCCTTGGGTCATATCATAGTACCCTCCACAAAAATTATTTGTCCTCAAGCTTTGTAGTTAATGGCTTCACATGTGATGAAACTACGTAATGGGGTTTCCTTATATTGATGCTTTCTTGTTGTCATTGATTATGATCAATGCATATTTAATATAGAGCTAAAATTATTCACATATTTTTTGTGTCCTTCTAAAATATTTTATTCCTTATCTTTTTGAAGCTGCAAGGTGTTTCCATTCATCATTTTTTGATTGCATTCTTATTTTACATCATCAATATTTAGATCTTATTCAACCTTCTTGCAAATTTCTTCTTCAAGTATTTTTGTAGTCTCTTAATCCAAAATACTTCATTTTTATTGATTTTTACCATGCTTATTTTCTTCTTTCAATCTCTTGACCTCATCCAATATATTTTTGTATTAAGGAATTGGTTCATAACATTTTGGTATGAGAGATTGGATGCTTCCATTGCGAGTCATCTTCATTTTCACTATCATTTTTTTGGGGGACATTTTTGATAGAAAAAATTGGATGGGAAATAAATACATAGAGAAATATTTGTGGTAGGATATTTAGGTCCCAATTCATTATAGGTGCGGAGTTATACCCTGTGGAAGTTAAGGGGTTTTGACCATTTTTTAAAACTAGTCTCAAACATATGTTCTAGGTAAAACTGTTATATTTGAAGCTTTAAATATCCAAATTGAGTGAGACATATTGCATAAAAAAGGAGACACACTATATTATTTTTGGTATGAATTTTATGTCTTGATTCATTGTAGGTTCAAAGTTATACCCTATGGAGTTTAGGGTTGTTTACTAGTCCAAAAACTAGTCTCAAACAAGTATTATGGCTAAAATAACTATATATGGAGATTGATAGATCAAGAATTGAGTGATACCTATTGAATTATAATGAATATATATCATAGTATTTGTTATCACTCAGAATTTACCCTTTGGTTGTAGAATGAAGTTCAAAGGTAAGATTTCAAACCAAACTTTAGGAGGAAAGTTGGCTTCTTTCCTACTAGAGAGAGCTCTCTCAACAAGTGAATACAGTGGCTAAAGAAAGTTTTATTTAAAATGAATTAATAATGTAAATGTATGTGTCATAACCCCAAAATTTCATAAAAATTTAAATTTTTTTAAGGTAACATAAAATGTCTGAATACGCAGTTCACTAACTGCTAGAGGTTAGCAGAAAATGAAACAGTTTAACAATTGGTATTAATTAGTTTCAAAATACAATAACTAATACAACTTTAATTTTGATAAGTTATATAAGAATGACTTGCATCTAGATTTCTTTTAGCTATACTAATAATTTTATTTTTGGCAAGTAGGTGAAAAAAAATCTTTGAAAACTCGGGGCTTACTTAGCATTATGCTAATGCAGATGGACTACTGGTTCTTACAGGTTCAACAGGTAACGGACGATCAAGTAGGAGTTTAATTTGTAAGATAGCGAGAAGTATTTCTGTTGCATGTTAATATGCTAGTAGTTAAACCGATTATTTAAAAGCAAGGCTCTGATGAGGTAAAGTAATTTTCTTCTATAGTTTTGGTTCTAAGACATCATTCAAAGTTTAGCCATAAAGATTGTTATCCTTAACATACTTAGTTAAACAAACAGATCCATACTGTGAGCTTAGAGCTCAAGTTCTTTGACATACAATTACTTTTATTATATCATGCTCATGCTGCTAATGTTATGTTCAAATGTATTGTCTTTTATGCACAAATGTACTCCTATAATTCTCAAAGGTAAGGATTACCAATATATTACATATTTCTACTTTGTCTCTTGTTTACTATCCATTAAAATTATTAACCTGTTGTTTGTATGTAATTGTGCTAATCCTTTTGTGCTGCTAAACATCAAGTTATAAACTTCGATTCCTAATTTATTTCCTTACTGCAAGTATTATTGTAACAATATACAATACCCAATCATTTTTATAATGTACCAAAATAATTGTTACTTATATCCTTAGGCAGCCTTACTACCTGGTAATTTCAATGTTATATTATAAGTTTGGTTCTTTGAAACTAGATACATTATATTAAAGTGGAATACTACCTAACCATCACTTCTATAAAGTCGAAACCAAAGGTAAATACATTATCAGTGTTATTCCTATAGTTTACTAAATCTAGTGCATGTTTCACACAATAGTAAGATTACTACTGTAATGTTACCACACTATAATGAGTTGTAACTTGTAATAACTACTATGGTATAATTTACTACCTAAAAAACTCTATCCTAAGATCGACATCAAAGTAGAAAATTTATTAAAGAAGTTCCTATATTATACTAGCTTAATCAAGCACAAACAATCATGTAATTGACTTTGTAAACAATGATAAGAACCATCAAAATTGTCGTTGGAAAGGTAAGCATGCAAATCATTATTTTTAAATGTTTATACTATGGTTGAACCTCATGATTGTTTTAATGGCAAGGTTTAAGAACCTTTACTCTATAGTCAATGACATAGATTCGTTGTTAGCAATTATAACTAGCCTTAATACCATCGATTTGCATATGATATAGTTTTGTGTTTCAAAGTAAATAGGTAATTATTCTATAGTCGATTGCATAGTTTTGTTTATGATCATGGCAATGATAAGTTGATCTTTGATAGCGTAGAGCTGACTATAGATAAGACCCTCACATGGTTAAATTATTTGGGTGGCACGTGGTCTTCTCTCCTCCATGCATTGGCGACTTTAAAAGGAAAGGAAACCCTATTCCTTTGTCATTTGAATCTGAGGGTTTCGTCGGCCTGCGGGGTGCTCTGTGTAGTTTTCCTAGCGGCCATGAGAGGCTGTTTCATTGCTTTGCTTGCTCCATAGCTTGTGTTTGATACTGTGTGGTCTCAATACCTAGTCTTATGGTCTTGAACTTTATTGGGTGTAAGCTTACTGTGCAAGTGGTTTTTGCTTAAATGTTTGGATTGAGGCATGTACAAGGTTTTTAACTTTGTCTTATTGTTCCTCGCCATGAATCTGTGGAGTTTAAGTTGGTTTTAAACTATCTCCATTGTAGGGTCAGTGTAGGGGTTTGAATACTCCTCTGTGTATTTCACTTAAGCTGGTGACAACTCCTTCACTTCTCGATTTCTCTTCTTACTCGCAGGTAAAAACAAATTCAATTCCTTGTTATGAAATTTCTTTTGTTAAGTTAATATTGTAGTTAGGGTTTACTTGTGAACTGAGTCTTGTTATAAAGCTTATAACTGTGCTCTTTGCAAGAACTTGCGACGACTCCAATCTTCAGTGGAAAAGAAATACATTTTTCCAGCTTCAGTGAACTTGTGGCCTCCAACCGGTAAGCCCTAGTTTCGATGTAGGTTTTCCCTACTTACGATGAGGGTTGTTGGAAGGAAAATTACAGTGCTTGGAAGCCTTGTTTCACTTTCTTCATTGATTAAAATGTTTTAGAATGTTGTTGCTCCAGTTTTACTTAAAAGCCCTTGTTGTTTACACTAGGTAATACTGGCTCTTGAGCCGTGATATGTATTTGGTTTTTGGTTAAGATTTATCCTTACGGATCGATAATGTAATACAATTGGTTTTTATAAATGAAGAATTCGTTAAGATTTGAGTTTTCATTTGAGCTCTGTCTCATTTTACTCTTAGATGTGAACTGTGGTTTCGTTAGCTTATAATAATGTGTTTATTTTACTATTTTAAATATTTATGAAATATATTTTACTTTTAGAAAAAGACTGTGGTCGGTCTAAAGCATAGATTGTAGCCTTCTTGTTAAATTGGTTTCATAGTTAACAATGTAATTGGTTGTAACTTATTACAGGTTAATTTGTATTTGAAAAGATTAGTCAAAGGGGTTTCGAACCTTAGGTTTTTCACAGGTTATAAACCTATTTGCTTAAAAAAAGCACCTATATATGTAATTCTTAGTTTATTTCGTTTATTATTTATATTTGCATTCATTTTTATTTACTACTCTGTAAATTAAAATTATTTGGAGCTCTGTAGAGTAAAGAATGTTAACTCTAGAACTCTGTTTATTTTATATAAATGAAGGGTTTATAAATGAAACCCTAATCTGGTTTTTATTAAGTATTAGTTGAGATTAAGTTAATATCTAAAAATAAACTTGTTTAGTTATTAACTTGTTTATATACTTTCTCGAATATTAGTTATTATCTCCTATAAAATTTTGTTTCCTATCAGTATACTATTACTGTAATACTAGTGTAATTTACTATTTCTTTTACCTGCATTTTCATTAAGTTAGACTAAGTAAACCAGTAAATATAAACAAACCATAACACTTCTTTTTCATTGCATTTTAAACATTGAAATAAAATTTACTCTGTTTACCTACAGATACAAAATCATATCTACTATTTTCATTCTCTTAAGAATTATTTCATTTATTTAAAGTATTCTAACTATGCTAAAGTACCACCTGGTTTCCAGGTGTGGAAAAACACAGCTTAGAAAATTTAAAATTTAATTTCTTTCTATTTCATTATTTCCCTAAACCATTTTCATTTCTATAAACAATCTAATAAGAATACTAAATCTAACATTTCACAAACTTTGAACTTTTAACATTCATGTAGCAGATAAACTAAGATTTATTTAACTAAGTCAGTAAAATAAAATAACATAGAACCTATTGAGGACAAGATGACAACAGCTTGAGGAGGCCATTCCTCCCTACCAATCTCCTGGAGAGCACTCAAACAACGCTTCCTTAGGACCCCCGAGCCTGTTTCTGGTCTTCTTGGCTGAGAACGGGGTGGAGAATGCAACTGTAGAACCCTCTGTCACCTGACTAGTTCAATACCTCAATAAAACATTCTAGTCTTAGTAGTATGATCTTCAACTTAAAATCTGCAACTAGATCAATCTCAACAGTTATCCCCTCAAACAATTTCCAGTTTACCCTCCATTGAATTTCTCTGAAGTAAATTCATTCACCCTGAATGATCACTTCTGTAGAATGAGCAGCCTCAGCTCAATTCAATGGGAAATTTTATAGAGATTCCTAGGTCTTCTGGGTCAGTTTTCATTAATTGAGGCACCTGCTCTGATTCCACTTTCTTGGGGAATCATGACCACAAATATAGGGAGGTTTCCACCTGCAACAGTTCGAAGTGGTTTGAGAATGCTGCCACATGTCAGTTTTCTCTCCACCCAGTCTCCTCCACCAATTTGACTAGTAAACACTCTTTTAATAGCTCTCCTAAGCTATTGTGTCCTCATTTATTTATTTATAAATAAAATATTCTGAATTTACATAAAATATTCTTGATCTCACTGGGTCATCAATTACAACTTAGCATAAAATTTAACATAATGTTCCTCAAATAATGTAAAATTGTTTTTGAAAAATAGGGGCATGTGACATACACACTCCCTTAAATTATAACGTCGTCCTTGATGTTATTTATTCCTCATCCTCAGAATTCCATTAGAACAAAATTGGATATGCATCCCACATATGACTTTCCAATTCCCAGGTGGCTTCCTCTGGACTAAGGTGCTTCCATTGCACCTTCACCTGACTAATGGTGCGGTTCCGTAGTGTGATCTCCCTCTGCTCGAGGATACAGTCCGGTTCCACCAGAAAATCTCCTTCGGATTCCACCTGTACATCATTCCAGTTAATAACATGAGTAGCATCATGCACATATTTCTTTAATACATAAATTTGAAAAAAAATGTGAACTCTAAAATTCGGTGGTAAGGCTAATTGATAAAATACCTGTCCAATCCTAGATAGTATTTCAAAAGGACCATAATAACAAGGTGCTATTTTGGCACAACTACCCAAACTCAGAGAAATATTTTTGGTTCTCACCTTGATGAACACATGTTCCCCTACCTGAAACTCTTTTGGAGTTCTTTTAAGGTCTGCTTGACTTTTTTGTCAATATTGCGCAATTTTCAAATTACCTTTTACCTGCTTTACAATTTCTTCCATTTCTTTCAATAATTCAGGACCTAATACTAACCTATCCACCGGATTACTCCAAGAGTTTGGAGTGTTACATTTCCTTCCATACAAAATTTCAAAAGGACTAAATCTGCCTGAAGCTTGATAATTATTATTGTAAGCAAATTCTACCAGGTGTAAATAATCTTCCCATTTACCTGGTTGATCCTTTACATACATTCTTAGTAAATCTTCCAATACTTGATTTACTGTTTCAGTATTTCCATCAATTTGAGGATGGAGCGAGGTACTAAAATTTAGTGTAGTATTTAATCCTTTAAACATAGATCTCCAAAAGTTACCTGTAAATTTAGGGTCTCGGTCTGAGATTACAACCTTTGGTATCCCATGTAGTTGAAAATTTTGCTTTAAAAATATATCAGCTATGTTTGCAGCTTTATATGTAGTTTTTACAGTTATACAATGGGTTTCTTTACTCAATTTGTCAACCACTACCATTATAGAATAATTTAAGTTCTGATTTTTAAGCTGTCTAGTAACAAAATCAAGACTAATTATCTCCCATTTCCAGCTAGGAATGGGAAATGGCTGAAGTAATCCGGCTGGATGTTGATGTTCATTTTTTACTTGTTGACATTCAAAACATCTAGAAATATATTCTGCCATTTCAGTCTTCATGTTAGGCAAAAAATACTCTTTTCGTAACATAGTTATAGTCTTTTGATAACCTAGATGGCCCGAGTAAGGAGTTTTATGGATTTCGTCTAAAATTAATAACTTAACTTTAGGTACATTAGGTACATATATTCTGTCTTTATACAATAAAAATCCTTTTTCATTCTAGCTCTAGCCTGTACTTAGACTTTCTATTGAATTTTATTTTGATTTTGCTTGTAACTTTAGGTAAATTTCATCTTGTTCTAACCTTGATTTAAGCTGTTCTTCCAGATCTGTTGTATAAGTGCTGATAACTACTATAAAATTCAGCTTTGCATTTCTACTTAATTCATTAGCAACTTTATTTTTTTTCCCTTTAATGTGTTGAATTTCGAAATCATATTCACTTAGAAAAGCTAGCCACCTAGCTTGTCTAGCATTCAATTTAGGTTAATCTAACATATATTTTAGTCCCTTATTATTTGTCATTAGAATAAATTTTCTTTCAATTAAATGATGACGCCACATCTTCAAAGCATGTATGACAACAGCTAATTCCAAGTCATAGGTTGCATAATTCTTTTCATGAATTTTTAATTTCCTAGAATCATAAGCAATAACATGTCCTTCTTGAGTCAATACTTTGCCTAAACCATCATTGTAGGTGTCACTACATATTATAAAATCTTTATTTGGATCAACTATTCTTAAAATAGTTGCGCTGGTTAATAAGGTTTTTAACTTTTTAAAACTATCCTCGCACTTCTGATTCCAATCAAATTTCTTTCCCTTTTTCTGCAAAGAGGTTATGGGATTTGCGATTCTCGAAAACCCTTCAATGAACCTCTAGTAATAACCGATAATCCCCATGAAGGATCGAACATCAGTTACATCTTTAGGAACTGGCCAATCTTCAATCGCCTTTATCTTTTCGGGATCCACCAAAATTCCTTCCTTAGTCACCACATGACCTAAGCACTGGATTTTATCTTTAAATAAGTCGCATTTACTAAACTTTGCAAAGAGTTGATGTTCTCGCAACTCTTACAAGACAATTTTTAAATGCTCTTTATGCTCTTCTTCATATTTCAAATAGATTAATATGTCGTCGATAAACATGACCACAAACTTATCCAGATATTTATGCATTACATTATTCATTAGACACATAAAAATAGTTGGAGCGTTAGTAAGCCTGATGGCATGATGAAAAACTCGAAATGGCCATATCGAGTCCTAAAAGCTGTTTTAAAGATGTCTTCATCTTTAATTCTAACTTGGTGATATACAGACCGTAAATCAATTTTTGAAAACACTGTGGCTCCACATAGTTGATTAAACAGATCATCTATGTGAGGTAACAGGTATCTGTTTTTAATAGTCATCTTATTTAACTGACGATAATCTATGCAAAGTCGTAGAGTCTCGTCCTTTTTCTTAACAAAAATGACAGGTTCCCCCCAGGGAGATGTTGGGTAAAATTATCACTAATTAATTTACCTTCAATTTAATTATCGACCGGGACACGTAAGATTTGAGTTGCTACACTGTATGTGCAGGGTAAAATAGTTTAAAGCTCATGCCTAGGGTGGCTTCAATCTACTCACACACAAAGAAAAAGAATGTAGTTCATGAAACTAACTACTCTATTGAGTAACCAAGACCAAAAGTTGTTAAATATGATCTAGGGAAAAGAATCATCCTGTTAAGTACTGTTTACAATCCAAAAGTTTATCAAACCCAATTAATGAAGCCTAAAGCAATTTCAAACTATACTAATTTTTAATCTATTTTCCAAAAGAGCAACTAAGTAATCAAATGGTTCATTAGAGGGAATCCTACTTGTTAAGAGATATCTTCAGATCTCAAACCTTCCTACAAAAGGAATGCTATTTGATCAATCTTAATGTCTCACACCATTCAAACATAACCTCTAAGACTGCCCCATCATCCATAAAGAAATCTATACCAAGTACAATGGCTCTTCTTCAAGAACTAGATTTTTATTACTTTGAAGACTACCAACCCTAATTCACACCAACGCTATCATTCACCAACAATTACTGAAATGAATTTTCCTTTTTACTAACAAAAGAAACAACTCCACTTGTATTCTATGCTCATAAAAGTAAATTGAAAATATTCAGGAAAAACCATATTTCAATTCAATTTGACCGACCCACGAGATTTAGCATTTATCATTAAGTTTTGAATTCAATCTATAGTTACAAATAAATGAACAACAGAAATCAAAGTGTACTAGCGAATACACATTGCCAAATATTAATAAACCGTAACTTCCTCTCTCTAATCTCATTCAACTTTCTCAAGATCTTGAAATAAGCAATACATAATCCCAATCTTCTATACAACAAGTCTGAAAATGCTAACCTAGAAACCCTATGAACTCTATAAGCTCTAAAACCTCTATAAATTCTATAAACGCTGCAAAATCTTTAAACTCTTTAAAACTCTACAAATCCTTGAAACACTTTAAATCTTTGTAAGCTCTGTAAACTATAGAAACTCTGGATAGGAAGTTTAATCATTCAATTCTCAATACTACAATATGATCTAATTATGGAAATGAAAGAAGAATAAATCCAGATCCAACACATCTATCTACTCTCACTATTCTTCGAATCTATATTTCACCAAATCAAACCTACAAACAGAGCTGGAATCTATCTAAGTATGTTCAGTAACGCAACCAAACCTGTCCACATGCATTTAGTAACATAAACCAATTCAATGTAAGCATATATATTTCCCAAATAGTGAGTTGATAAAGCTATTGGCATACATATATAAAAGACAATATTAGGAAGAAATGATGCAGGTTTGCTTACAACAATGAAAACAAAACAAAACTACTCACAAATAACAAGAGTTGAAGGTGGGCCCAGCCTTCAACACTTCCAGATCTGAAATTGAAGCTTTAAGAAAGCAAATGCAACAGTCAATCAATTAATTAAAAATCATATTTTTACAGTATCTTCCCTATCTCATCCTTCTAAGGATTTATTTATACATGGATAGATGGATAAGATCCATCCCAAAAATAAAAAATTCGTGCAACTACCCAGAAAATGACCAACACCAAAATCTAGAAAAACCACGTCTGTTCCGGAAAGGATTTCTCCACATTAGGGTTAAAAGGGGCCATTTATGAAGTGGGTTTTGAATCGTTTTGAATAATTCCCAACCGATTGCTCAGAAATTGAGCCCAAAATCAGGTTCCTGATTAATGACGGGAATGCCATTGCCAGATTGCTTAAGATTAGGGCCACGACTTCTGGAGGAAACAGAGCATTTGAATGATGACTGATAGCTCATAATCCATATTGAATGACCAAGCAAAAAAATCCATGCGTAATTTTGGACAAATGAATCCCCCAAACATCTGAACCAATGATACTCTACTCACAGAGAGTCGGAATGAGTGTGGGATTGAGCCACTAGGAAAATAAGGTAACTGTGCAGGAAACAAACCTTTGGCAAATAATCAGAGTTTTAATCATAAGTTGAAATCCATCAAAATAATGAATAAAATAACTAAAAAAAAATAAGAATTTGACCTTGCTTAAAAGTTATGATGCATCCCCTTCAAAATATATAGTTGAGCACAACATATACAACAAAATGAGATCAAAATCACTGGTTCCTTTACAAATTTGAACTAGAAATTGGATGGTAGATGGACAAAATGGGAGGCCATCAGGAGACACACTGGGTCGAATGTATTTCTTGTCAATAAGTTCTTTTAATTGTGACTTAAGTTCATTAAATTCTAGTATATTCATCTGATAAGGGGCCTTTGAGCTAGGTACTGCACCAACTACCAGCTCAATGGTAAAATCTAGTTCCCTTTTTGGAGGTAGTCCCATAATTTCTTCCGGAAATACATCTGCATACTCCTTTAAAACTGGTATATCCTCCAATTTTAATTTATCTATGTTGTTTAAATTTTTCTCATTGGTTACCATTACTGCATAGTCCTTACAACCTTTCCTAATAGCTCTCTTAAGCTGCAGAGCAGAAATCTGCCTTACGGTTGTTTTCCTAGGGATTCCCTTTATGCTTATTGGTTTTCCATATTTATTTATACAAGTAAAGGTTTTGTCATAGCAATTCAAAATCACCCTATGCTGCTCTAACCAATCCATACTGATTAGTATGTGATATGAACCTAGAGGTAGTACATTAATCTTAACAAAAGTTTCAAATTGATCCATAGTTACTGCACAATTATTTACAAAACTAGTTACCTTCCTCTTTGCACCAGTTGCTAACTGAACCAACCAAGAACTTACAGGCTTTTCAACAAGCAACTTACACTTTTCTACCAATTTAGGTGAAATATAACTTAAACTGGCTCCTGGATCAATTAAAATAGCTATGGGTGTTTGGTTTATCTTACCTTCTACTTCCACCATGGAAGTTTGATAGTCTTCTTGTCGATTCTCCAAAGCTGCATTGATCCTGGGCATAGTCCTCACTAAATCTCCAACAGTCATCTCCTCCTGTATTATATCGATATTACTGACAGTATTTTTCTGATTAGGATAGACTGAGGCATAATGTGGACCATTGCACTCCCAATACTTTATGGGTTCTTTTCGTTCAAATTTCTTTGTGTAATTACTGTGATTATTAGCAGACTCTTTACTCTTTTGATTGTTCTGATTGTTCTGTGAATTATTCTTATTCCCCTGGAAATTCTTATTAGAAAAATTTCTGGCATTATTATTTTTAGAATTTCGATTAGGCACAAACTCTTTCTTCTTTTGATCATAATTATTATTCTTTTTGGCCTTCCAGTTGACCATGCTCTCCTTTTTCCTATTCTATTCATAACAGAAATTTGCTTTCCTCATAGCTTCTTCCAAGGTTTTTGGATTGTCATACTCAATCCTATCTTTTATGTGATAAGGTAACCAACTGAGAAAACGCTGTACCTTCGGTTTTTCATCCACAAGGTATGGCACATACCTAAGTAGACTTAAAAACTTACTGTTCAAATCTTTCATAGTCATTGTACCTAATTTTAGCTCATAGAATTCTTTAGCCCTTTCTTCATAGTACTGTTCAGATAAAAATTTATTTTTAAAGTACTTCTTGAAGGTACTCCAATTTATGTTCTTCTCTCTTATTCATTTCACTCTCTTTAAATCTTGCCACCACATATCAACTTTCCCTAAAATATTATAGATAGCCATTCTAGCCTTTAATTAGTTATAATAGTTATAAATATGGAAGTACTTCTACATCCCAGATAACCAGGATTCTACTTCCTCCCACTTTTCAGTTTCTCCATTAAATGTTGGCGGCTTGATCTTTTTAAACTCTCTGAAAATTTCTTTATAAGGTTTATATTTTATTTTCCTAGTATGGTGGTTATCCTCGCTACTATCACTAGTAGAATGAGAATTACGTTGATCACCAAATACTTTGGAAGATGATCTACTTTCATTTTTAGTCTGTTTAGTCTTTTTATACTTATGTTGGTAACTTATATCTTCCGAATCAGCTCTTTTACCCCTTCCCTTAGTATGAAATCTTTCTATTAGGATCTGATTCAGCTCCTCCCGAGCTCTCAGAATCCTCTCATTTTCTTTTTTAACAGATTCCATTTCATATTTTATTATTTTACTGTTTGTAAAAGTTCCAAGGAATTAATGGTTATGTCTTCTTGTATAGGTTCTCTTTGTAAGTTTTCTTGTTCAGTATAGGGAGATTCCTCTTTCACATATTCCTCTAGAAGTTCCATACCTGTTATTAAACTCAGAAACAAATTTCTCTGTTGATAACATTAAAAGAAAACAACATCAACAAAATGATTTAAATTCACCGTTTCGTATAAGAAAGTTGAGCTTCATCAAAGCCTAGTGTTTGAACCTTGTGCTATGATACCACATGTCATAACCCCAAAATTTCATAAAAATTGAAATTTTTTTAAGGTAACATAAAATGTCTGAATACACAGTTCACTAACTGCTAGCGGTTAGCAGAAAATGAAACAGTTTAACAATTGGTATTAATTAGTTTCAAAATACAATAACTAATACAACTTTAATTTTCATAAGTTATATAAGAATGACTTGCATCTATATTGTTTTTAGCTATACTAATAATTTTATTTTTGGCAAGTAGGTGAAAAACAATCTTTGAAACCTCGGGGCTTACTTAGCATTATGCTAATGTAGATGGACTGTTGGTTCTTACAGGTTCAACAGGTAACGAACGATCAAGTAGGAGTTTAATTTGTAAGATAGCGAGAAGTATCTATGTTGCATGTTAATATGCTAGTAAATAAACTGATTATTTAAAAGCAAGGCTCTGATGAGGTAAAGTAATTTTCTTCCATAGTTTTGGTCCTAAGACAGTATTCAAAATTTAGCCATAAATATTGTTATCCTTAACATACTTAGTTAAACAAATAGATCCATACTGTGAGCTTAGAGCTCAAGTTCTTTGACATAAAATTACTTTTATTGTATCATGCTCATACTGCTAATGTTATGTTCAAATGTACTGTCTTTTATGCATGAATGTACTACTATAATTTTGCAAGGTAAGGATTACCAATAGATTACATATTCCTACTTTGTCTCTTCTTTACTAGCCATGAAAATTATTAACCTGTTGTTTATATGCAATTGTGATAATCCTTTTCTGCTACTAAACATCAAGTTATAAACTTCGATTCCTAAGTTATTGCCTTATTGCAAGTATTATTGTAACAATATACAATGCCACATCATTTTTATAATGTACCAAACTAATTGTTACTTATATCCTTAGGTAGCCTTACTACTTGGTAATTTCAATCTTATATTATAAGTTTGGTTCTTTGAAACTAGATACATTATCTTAAAGTGGAATACTACCTAACCACCACTTCTATAAAGTTGAAACCAAAGGTAAAAACATTATCAGTGTTATTCCTATAGTTTACTAAATCTAGTGCATGGTTTACACAATAGTAAGATTACTATTGTAATCTAACCACACTATAATGACTTGTAATTTGTAATAAATACTATGGTATAATTTACTACCTAAAAAATTCTATCCTAAGATTGACATCAAAGAAGAAACTTTATTAAAGAAGTTCCTATATTATACTAGCTTAATCAAGCACAAACAATCATGTAATTGACTTTGTAAACAATGATAAGAACCATCAAAATTGTCGTTGTCAAGGTAAGCATGCAAATCATTATTTGTAAATGTTTATACTATGGTCAAACCTTGTGATTGTTTTAATGGCAAGGTTTAAGCACCTTTATTCTATAGTCAACGACATAGATTTGTTGTAGAAATTAAAACTAGCCTTAATACCATCGATTTGCATATGATATAGTTTTTTGTTTCAAAGTAAATAGGTAATTATTTTATAGTCGATTACATAGTTTTGTTTCTGATCATGGCAATGATAAGTTGATATTTGATAGTGCAGGGTTGAATATAGATAAGACCCTCGCATGGTTAAATTATTTGGGTGGCACGTGGTCTTCTCTCCTCCATGCATTGGCGACTTTAAAAGGAAAGGAAACCCTATTCCTTTGTCATTTGATTCGAGGGTTTCGTCGGCCTGCAGGCTGCTCTATGTAGTTTTCTTGGTGGCCATGAGAGGCTGTTCCTTCGCTTTGCTTGCTCCATAGCTTGTGTTTGATACTGTGTGGTCTTGATACCTAGTCTTATGGTCTCTAACTTTCTTGGGTGTAAGATTTACTGTGCGAGTGGTTTTTGCTTAAATGTTTGGCTTGAGGAATGTATAAGGTTTTTAACTTTGTCTTATTGTTCCTTGCCATGGCTTTGTGGAGTTTAAGTTGGTTTTAAATTTCCTCCATTCCAGGGTCGACGTATGGGTTTGAATACTACTCTGTGTATTTCACTTAAGCTGGTGACAACTCCTTCACTACTTGATTTCTCTTCTTACTCGCAGGTAAAAACAAATTCAATTCTTTGTTATGAAATTTATTTTGTTAAATTAATATTGTAGTTAGGGTTTAATTGTGAGCCGAGTCTTGTTCTAAAGCTCAGAATTGTGCTCTTTGTAGGAACCTGCGACAACTCCAATCTTCAGTGGAAAAGAAATACATTTTTCTAGCTTCAGTGAACTTGTGGCCTCCAACCGGTAAGCCCTGGTTTTGATGTGGGTTTTCCCTACTTACGATGAGAGTTATTGGAAGGAAAATTATAGTGCTTGGAAGCCTAGTTTCAGTTTCTTCGTTGATTAAAATGTTTTAGAATGTTGTTACTCCAGTTTTACTTAAAAACCCTTGCTGTTTACGTTGGGTAATACCGGCTCTTGAGCCGTGATATGTATTTGGTTCTTGGTTAAGATTTAGCGTTGCGGCTCAATAATGTAATACAGTTGGTTTTTATAAAGAAAGGATTCATTAAGCTTTGAGTTTTCATTTGAGATCTATCTTGTTTTACTCTTAGATGTGAACTGTGGTTTCATTAGCCTCTAATAATGTGTTTATTTTACTTTTTAAAATATTTATAAAATATATTTTACTTTCAGGAAAAGACTGTGGTCGGTCTAAAGCATAGATTGTAGACTTCTTGTTAAATTTGTTTCACAGTTAACAATGTAACTGGTTGTAACTTATTGCAGGTTAATTTGTATTTGAAAAGATTAGTCAAAGGGGTTTCAACCCTTAGGTTTTTCATAGGTTATAAACCTGTTTGTTTAAAAAAAAGCACCTATATATGTAATTCTTAGTTTATTTCATTTATTATTTATATTTACATTCATTTTTATTTACTACTCTGTAAATTATAATTATTTGGAGCTCTGTAGAGAAAATAATGTTAACTCTAGAACTCTATTTATTTTACATAAATGAAGGGTTTATAAACGAAACCCTAATCTAGTTTTTATTAGGTATTAGTTGAGATTAAGTTAATATCTCAAAATAAACTTGTTTAGTTATTAACTTGTTTATATACTTTCTTGAATATTAGTTATTATCTCCTATAAACTTTTGTTTCCTATCAGTATACTATTACTGTAATACTAGTGTAATTTACTATTTCTTTTACCTGCATTGTCATTTAGTTAGACTAAGTAAAATAGTAAATATAAATAAACCATAACACTGCTTTTTCATTGCATTTTAAACATTGAAATAGAATTTACTCTGTTTACCTACAGATACAAAATCATATCTACTATTTTCGTTCTCTTAAGAATTATTTCATTTATTTAAAGCATTCTAACTGTGCTAGAGTATGAGCTGGTTTCCAGGTGTGGAAAAACACATCTTAGAAAATTTAATTTTTTTCTATTTTATTATTTCCCTAAACCATTTTCATTTCTATAAGCAATCTAATAAGAATACTAAATCTAACATTTCACAAACTCTGAACTTTTAACATTCATGTAGTAGATAAACTAAGATTTATTTAACTAAGACAGTAAAATAAAATAACATAGAACCTGTTGAGGACAAGATGACAACAGCTTGAGGAGGTTGTTCCTCCCTACCAATCTCCTAGAGAGTGCTCAAACAACGCTTCCTCAGGACCCCCTAGCCTGTTCCTGGTCTTCTTGGCTGAGAACTGGGTGGAGAATGCAACTATAGAACCCTCTGTCACCTGACTAGTTCAATACCTCATTAAAACAATCTGCTCTCAACAGTATGATCTTTAGCTTAAAAGATGCAACTAGATCAATCTCAACAATTATCCCCTCAAACACTTTCCAGTTTACCCTCCATCGAATATCTTTGAAATAAATTCATTCACCATGAATGATCACTTCTCTAGAATGAGCAGCCTCAACTCTCTTCAATGGGAAATTTTATAGAGATTCCTGGGTCTTCTGGGTCAGTTTTCATTAATTGATCCACCTACTCTGATTCCAGTCTCTTGGGTAATCATGACCACAAATATAGGGAGGTTTCCACCTGCAACAGTTGGAAGTGGTTTGAGGATGCTGCCACATGTTAGTTTGGTCTCCACCCAGTCTCCTCCACCAATTTGACCAGTAAACACTCTTTTAACAGCTCTCCTAAGTTGTTGTCTCCTCATTTATTTATTTATAAATAAAATATTCTAAATTTACATAAAATATTTTTGACCTCACTGGGTCATCAATTACAACTTAGCATAAAAATTAACATAATGTTCCTCAAATAATGTAAAATTGTTTTTGCAAAATTGGGGCATGTGACAGTATGAAACAAGAGGATACCATTGGGCATGGATTCAGAATCACAAATTATTAAAGATGAAAAGGGATTTTGCAATACAATTTTTTCCATAGAGGAAGGATAACTATTGTTTTACAGTCAAGTTCTTGATTGATGGAGGTAATATAATAAAGATAAACAATCCATTAATATGGGCACCATAAAGATGAATCCAGTATTAACTTTAGAGGAAATATATTTGTGAATACTTGAACCCTATGAACCAGATAATATGAGTATGAATGTTGATTTAAAACAATCTCATTCAAGCATGGAAATTGAACAATATGGAAGTAGAAAAAAAGAATAACATGCACAAGAGAAAGGAAATAAAGTGAATAAAATAAGAAAATGAGAATCTCTTCTTTGAAAATTTCTTACTTAGCTCTACAAAAATTTATTAAACTTGGAAATACTAATTACAAAATGAGTCTCACTCCCATGGGTTCTAACCCGAATTACATTGCAAAACATACATTTATACATCAAAATATCCTTAGTTGATACCTAAATTCCTATTTTCTAAAAATAGAAATTTTGTAACTTCCCTATTACATCTGCCATACAACTAAAAACTAAATATTCCTAAACATTAGATTTTTTTTTAATTCCACATTAACGTGGACCTTGATATATATTTCAACCAGTGGGAGAGAATCTTTATTATTCAGAATGAAAGGACCCACTTTCAATGGAAACTTTATCTCTGAAGCTTTCCTGAAATTAAAAAAGTGTTCATTCTCCACAATGAGCTTCTGTATGATGAACTCCAGGGAAAAAATTATTGGTGTCAAGAATGCAGGTAAAATATAAGGATTATGAACAAAACCATAGACCTTGATGATAGTATATTCCTTTAAAAGGAATCTATCTCCAATTCTTTTGTCAAGGCTGAACTATAATACTTCTTCCATCTTCGGTAGAAATATGGGAAGCTTAGCCTAAGATGTCACTATGTATACTTCTGATATGATGAGGTTCATATAATTGAAAGTATTATTTATGATCTTAGAAGTAAAGACTATCTCTAGAAACTACAATTTCTCTTCATTGAAAAAAAAACACCCCGACCACATATGATTGAAACCTGAAGTGTCTAGTCATGTGGAAATTCACTAGCTGCAAATGAATATTTTCATCTAGGAATTCATCAAATTTAAGGCATAAATATTGACTAGGCTTAGACTCCAACTAATGTAGGCTTAACCTAAACAATAAGCTCAATAAGAATTTAGGGACAAACCTGTCACTATCCATCCCTAAAACTTGATATAACAGAGAAGGAACACATTGGGAATCTTCATTGAACATGTCAATATATAGAGGCAAAGGCACATTCTCAATTGAAACATCAGGTTTAAGGTTTTTTATCAGAACGACTTGTTTTACTTCTTCATTAGCATGTCTATATAACTCAATCACACTTTATTCCATGAAATCTTCCAGGTTTTGTGAAAATGACTACAACACCTCTAATAAATCTCTAACAACTAGGGAATTGATAGGGAAATGGATTTTTGACTATTTAGAGTCCATAATAACTTTCTCTAAATGAGAATAATTATACGCACACCACACAATAAATTTTGGAAAACTCATGGTTTGGTCTGGACATAAATGGTGGAAATGGGACCTATGGACACCGTGCACATCAATTCCCTATGTTTCTAAGGTTTTAATTTTTTTTAACTCATGCATAGGGCTAAAAGATAGTACCATGTCAAAATAATATCCATCCCTACCCTCAAATAATTCCCCTATTTTATTAAACTACATAACCCATGCTTCCACTTCACCTTCTCCTTCCATTTAAAAAAATTGGCAGGTTAAGATACGTGGCCTACTTGGAAAAACATTCTCTTTCCACATGAATTTTCCTTGTATAGTATTCCGAAAAGCAGTTTCATGATTGATGGAGGCGGTTTTTTATTACTACTTTTCATCCAACACAATTATTATTTGCTCACCACATGGAAAGCAGTAAAAATTCCTCTACCACTTTCCTTTTTTATATCCCATTGCAAGTTGAGAGCATGGAATGCACTCCAACCGTTGATATTCTCCCCTTCTGATCCTGCATCATCGATCACTCTTGAACTTTAACAATCTCTAACGGTGATTTCACTAATGTTCTCCAATGTTAAATATCACACAATTTTATTCAACAGATTCCTTGTCCTCCATTGATATCATCCACTCTCATATAATAACTGTTGATTCTTTTACAATATGCTACACGACGCTTTATCCACCATTCTAAGTCAATTTTAACCTATTTTGCGGTCATATGAAAATGTTTTCCTACTTTTGGCACCTTTCCTATTAAATCCTTGCTCATATCAAAGAAAAATTTGAATCAGAACCTATCATTTTCCCTTAAAACTCTTCAAATCCACTTGGAACAAACCCTGTGCTAACAAATGGCTCCAACTAGTGATGTTATCCTCCCTGTGAGGTAGCAAAGAACCCATAGACCTGTGCCAATAACATTATATCTTTTGCATAGGATGTAAATTAAAAAAAAAGTGGAAACCAATTTCCTTTTCTTTTTCTCTATAAATAAAAAATTTAGAAAAAACTGACAACCTTTAGATCTTAGGGACTTTAAATTTGGAATTCAAATACTTCAACCTACCATTCATATTCAAATTTAGATAATAAAATATAAATTCTCTTCCATATTCAAGAAAGATAATTCTTGAGGAATCCTCCATTCATAGAACCTCCTCCAATGTCAATCCCATTCTGATGTTGCAAAATAAAACTATTATCTCCTCGATATGAAGCAAAAATATATGGAACTTTCCATAGGTGATCAAATTTTCCATGTTTTTCTTCCTTTCTAGCATCCCATTTGAAAACTAAATCATTCATTTGGAAATTCCCTTCCTTGATTTCCCTGTCAAAAATATTCTTCATCTTTCCTTGATGTACCTTGAACTTGTCATATTCCCTTTATATGATTTGATGGATTTCTATTAACTTATTAATCCTTCTTTGCATGTGGTTTGGTTCTTCATCATGTTCTTGCAACAATTTCATGACTGGTAAACCCAAAGAAACTGGAAAGATTATCTCTGCTCCATACACCATATAAAATGGTGACATGCCAATATCCCTTTCAGTACTTATCCTGTCTACCCATAATGCATATTTAAGTTTGGTATTCCATGCTCTTTTATTTTCTTCTAACAATTTCTTGATAATTCTTACCAAACTCTTATTTGATGATTCAACCAATTTGTTTCCCTGAGGATAATATGCAGTTGAATGATTCAAATTAATACAATACTTATGCCATAAGATGATCAACTTCTTAGACTTGAAGGCATGTGCAATATCTGTTGCTACCCTCCTAAGATATCCAAATCCAACAAGAATTTTATTTTCAAGGAAATCAATTCTAACAATATATGTAGCTCTCCTGGTGGGTATAACTTCAATCCACTTTGTGAAATAGTATGTGGTGGTCAAAATCCATTTTTGATGACCAGAAGAATTGGAAATAATTTCTCCAATAGAATATAATCCCCATAGTTGAAAATGTGCTTCAACAAAGATTGGGTTCAAAGGAAAAGGTACAAGTTTTCTTTTTCCATAAAAAAATTCAAATTCAAGAAGGCTGCAACTTCTTTATAAACAACATAAAAAATACTAGGACAATAAAATCCTACTCTTAGAATCTTGTTGACTACTACTTTCCATGAATGGTGGCCCCCACATACTCCCTGATGAAATTCTTTCATTGTTTGTTGTGATTCATTTTCAAACAAACAATTTAACAAAATACCCATTGGGTCCTTCCAATACAAATAATGATTAAAAATAAAAAACTTTGTTGCTTTCAATTTCACAGATATGGATCTAGTCTTTCTTATTTCTGTAGGTGCTTGCAGATTCTGTAAAACATAAACAATGTCACTATACCATGGGGATAAAGATAAGTATTTGAATACATGTAAGTATGAACTTGGTCAACTTGAAATAGCAGAAATAAATTTTATTTTGAGAGAATCATAGTTTTAATAAGTCATTAGTTTTTCCAACCTTTGTCCCTTTATCGACTTTTAATGTTTAATATCCAAATCATATTCCAATAATATTGCAATCCATTTAGATTTTTTTTCTTCAGGATTTGTCTGAGTGAGAATATTCTTAACAACATTATTTGGCACATAAGAAAGTATATGTGAGTGCAGAATATAGACCGTGAAATAATTTAATGACTTGATTAATGCATATGCTTTTTTTTTCTATGATATCATATTTTAACTTTGCATCTCTCAAAATATTACTAAAGAATGCAATAGGTTGTTCTGCATTTTGCCGATTCTTCTATAATAATACCCCAACTATAGTATGCTCTGAAGCAAAAAAAAAATAAAAAATTGTTGAAAAATATGGACTAACCGAAACAGGCGCCTCTATCAATTCTTTCTTGATGTCATTAAAGGATTTTTTAGCTTCCAAAGTACACTTAATGTCACTACCTTTTCTCAACATATTTGTCACATTTCTCAAAATCTCTGCAAACTTGGAATAAACCTTCTTTAAAAATTTACCTTCCCAATAAAAGACTGAATCTCCTTTTTGTTCCTTTGTATTTCCACCTTTTGAATAGATTTATTTCTCTCTATCAGGATCAATTTTAATACCATCCTTGGATATTATGTGGCCCAATAATTTACATTCTTGCATGGAAAAATTAAATTTCTCAGGGTTCAAAGATATACCAAACTTTATAAATTTCAAGAATACTTTTTCAAGATGCTTGATATGATCTCTATCATATTTTGAGTAAATTGTGATATCATCCATATATACCACTACAAATTTGTCTTTTTTTCCTTTTTCTACAAATGCAATATCCATTTCCCTCTGAAATGTTACTCCTGTATTCATCAACCTGAATGGATTTTTTTCATACATAAATTTTCCTTAAGGTGTTGTAAATGTTATTTTCTCATGATCTCCTGGGTGTACTTTTATCTAATTGTATCATTTGAAACCATCCATTATAGATATTCTTTCTGCTCCCACAACTTTCTGTAAAATATGATCCATCTTAGGTAAATGATAGTTATATTTTAAAGAGACTTTGTTCAAATTTCTAAAATAAACACAAAACCTTATCTCACCATTTTTATTCTTGACAAGGACTAATATTACTACCCATTTTGAAAATATGAATGTAACAATGATCTTAGCATTGAACAATTTTTTAACATCTTTTTCAATTAATGGAAATACCATAGATTTTATTGCTCTGAGTTTTTGCTTAAAAGGTTTCTCGCTTGGTTTTATTGGAATGGTGCGGTGAATGATGGATGTATCATATTCCTTCAAGTATTCATAACTCCATGCAAAAACAACAGAATTTTTTTGTCATCAACTAAACATATTTATGCTTCTCTTCTATTGGCAAATCTTTTGAAAGCTTCACAATCGTAGATTGATCCTTTGTCCCAATATTGTGATCTTGAATTTCATCTTCCTGGGTTTGTACCTTTGAATTTTTAGTTACATAATTTTTGTGAAATAACTTCTCTAAATCTATGATTCCTTTTGGAATAAAATTACTTTTGAGATGGATAATATCTTTTCCACCAATCATACCTTTGAGATTTCCTTGTTTTTCATTTTCAAATGTGGATTCTTCATCTTTTTCAGCATCTTCCAGGTTCTAATTCTCTCCATAAATAAATGTATTAGAAAATTCATCTGACATTTATAAAAATATTTTAATCTGTAAATCATCTTCAAATTATTACCAACATTTTTAATTATCACAAATAGAAGGCCTATTTACAACTTCAATTTCATACTTTCTGTTTGGATAGACAGGAATTTTGAAAGATCCAACAAAAAAATCCAAAGAATTTGTTATTTTATTATGTATTATAGGAATCACCGTAACTCTATTATCATTGAAAAACTTTCCAAGAATATACCAGAATTCGTTTTTGTATGCTCTCATTCTTGGATGCTTAGTTTGATAACTTCCATTCACTTGATTGATTACTAACTCATAATCTCCATATACATCAATTATATTTTCTTATATATATTTCAATACATTCAATCCCAAAATAAAAGCCTCATATTCAACCACATTATTTGTACATTCAAAAGTCAACTTAAAAAAGTATACCATGAACTCTCTATTTGGAGAAATTATCCAAACACCTCCACCAGCCCTTTATTTATTTATTGATCCATCAAAATATATTGTACATACTCCATCTCTCTATTTGTGTTCAACTGTTTCGTGTTTTCTATAAAAACAATAATTTTCTTTTTATTTATCTGACACTGGTTTCTCTTCTTCAAAATGGGAATCATTATAGAAAATATAAGACCCTAGATAAGTATATACTGCATAAATGGGATGATTTTCAGTTTTTTCTTGACTACTGAGCACATAAGCAAGCATCTTTTGTCTATATAATTTCCTTTGTTCTCCAAAAAGTAGGATTGTAGCAAAATACATATCCATCTGTAAGGTTCCCTTTAATTTTGAGGCCCAAGAACTAGACAATAACATACCATACTTTGGGGGAATATCTGTAACAACTATATCAATGATGATACTCTTAGCTGGAATCTAGGTAAGAGTAACCACCAATTATTTAATCAACCCCAAGCATCTAAGCTTTCTAGAATCAAACAAAAACAAGTCTTTATATGGTCTTCTAATCTCCAAACACAAACTTTCTACCACAACCTTTGGCATCAAATTTTGTGAAGCTCCTGAATCAAGCATGGCATTGTGAAGGATCATATCATAGACATTTAGATGGACATAAAAATGTGGAACCTCTTCTGCATCACTGTCTTTTGTTCTGGGACCAAGAACAATGGTTGGAGAATCATCATTCAATTCTAATGTATCTGGATGATATTATTCTTCACCTCTAAACATCTTATCAATATTTTCTTTTTATCCAGTATTCTTTAGCAATTCATTGAACGGGATGAAAATTTTGATTTTTGAAATCTCATTTTTCAAACTAAGAGGGGTGAGTGTTTTATCACTTTCTTTGAATGTTTCCTTTTTATTCTCTGGGTATTTCTTATCAACATCCACTTTTTGTTTTTCTTTGTTTTGTTGACTACTTGAAGCCTGATTATGGGGAAATTTCCTTTATTTACAATTACATCCCCTCAAGTTAAGTTTTCTATGAAGGTCATTTAAAGCATTATGATATCCCATCTAATATTGTTCCATCTCTAATTCAAAAGTATTATAATATTCTTCTTGAGAAAACATATTATGCTCCTATTTTGTCAGATATATCTCATAATCAACAATATCAAAGTGGTGAATTGAATTTTCCAAAGGCTCAACTTCTTCTTCAACACAATTCCTTGGGAAAGGAGGCCTCACATGCTGATCTTCTGCATTTCTCCGATTTCTTTGATATCTCAAATCCCTCTGATCCTTTTTCCTTATATGAGGAGGAACATGTCTCCTAAAATTATAATTTTTAATTTGTGGTTCTTGTTGATCCCTATTTTGAGGTCTATTGTCTACGGCCAGTCTGTCCATAAGTCTCTCCATAGTCCTCATCATAACATGAAATTTTTTATCAGTGGAAGAGGAAGTTGAGGCTTGGTTTTCTTTTGTAATTTTTCTTTTATCTGTTTCAAATTTCTGTTTTATTTTACCAGATGCCATTAAATTTTCTTCTACTTCTAATGCATCTTTCAGCATAGCAAGTAGGGAAGTTGATTTCCTTTCTCTTAACAACACGAAAAAATTCACTCTCAAATGCATTAGCATAGTGTAGTTTAGTATCTCCTATAAAGGGTTTAATGTTAGCTATTATTGAATTATAAACCTTCATAAACCTATTGGAAAATTCGTGCACAACCTCAAAGTTTCCATTTTTCAAATTATTATTTTGTGTCAATACTTGCAAATGATTCTTTTTATCTTCCCATATATCAAGAAAATGAGTCTCAAATTCATAAAAGGTGGGAATAGATATGGAAGGGATATATTTCAACCATTGCTTAGCATCCATAGATAACATTTGGTCAAACAACCCCATTTTATCATCATCGTAGTATACTTCTTCAAGATCAATTAAATCATTAAACACATGAAAATGATTCCGAGCTATATAATTTCCCTCTCCATCATATAACATAATTATTTGAGCATAATTTTTGGGGAGGTCATGTAAAACAACTGGTAGAGCAAGTGGAGCAAACCTAGTAGCCATAATTCTAGGAGGTTTTGGGGCAATATTATCAACTTGAGATTGAAGATTTTGGGTTATTTGTTTCTTTACTTCTGTTTTTGTAGTTTTCCGTAAATCTTCCCAAAGAGATTCTAAAAGATATGACTGGAATTTATTTTGAGTAACAACAGTTTCCTTTAGATTTGTTTCAAACTTTGATTTGAAAAGAGATTGTTAAAATTTTATATCAAAATCAAGATATTGAAGACCTAAAATCTCTTCTTGAGATAAAGAAAAAGATCTTTCTAACTGAGATGTAACTTCTTGATCTTTCCCTTTTCTTTTCCTAAGGATGTTTTCAGGATCTTCCAGAACTTGTAATGGTTCATAATGAGGGTCACCTCTTGTATGAATTCTTTTTAAAGCCATGATTTCGTCCTTAGAGTCTCTCCTTTTCTTTATTTTAAAACTTGAAGTTGCTAGGGAAAAATACAACCAAAAATATTAGAACTTATGTTCTCCTGCAAAAAATTGATTGTCTCCAAAATGTCGTTCCACCCAGGGAAAATTTGAACTTTTGTTCCCCCACAATGACACTAAGATGTTATTAGTTAGAAGTTACTATTCGATTGTAGAAGGAGAGTTCCAAGGTAACCTTTAAAACCAAACTTTAGGAGGAAAGTTGGCTTCTTTCCTACCAGAAAGGGCTTTGTCAACAAGTGAAAACAATGGGCATATATATTTTTATATAAACTGAATTAATAATGTAAATGGATGAAACAAGAGGATACTATTAGGAATGGATTCAAAATCATGAATTATTAAATATGAACAATTATTTTGCAATACAATCTTTTTCCATAGAGGAAGGATAGCTATTCATTTATGGTCAAGTTCTTGATTGTTGGTGGCAATAGAAGAAATATGAACAATCCACTAATATGGGAACCATAAAGATGAATTCAAAATTAAATTTAGAGTAAATATGTTTGTGAATACTTGAACCCTATGAACCATAACATATGAGTATGAATTATGATTCAACACAATCTCATGTCTGTGTAACTCAATAACACTTTCTTCCATGAAATATTCTAGGTTTTGGGATAATGACTGTGGTACCTCTAATGAATCTCTAAAAACCATGGAATTAATAGGGAAAATGATTTTTGACGATTTAGAGTCCATTATAACTCGCTTTGACTGAAATAATTAAATGCACACCACACAACAAAGTATGGAAAATTCAGGGTTTGGTCTTGACAAAAATGGTGGAAATGGGACCTATGGACACCGTGCACATCAATTCCCTGTGGTTCTAAGGTTTTTTTTAACTCATGTATAGGGACAAAATACAGTATTGTGTCAAAAAATATCCATCCTTGTCCTCAAATATTTCCTCTAGTTTATTAAACTCCCTAACCTGTGCTTCCTGTTGATGTAATTGTAACTTCATAATGTATTCATTCGCATATCTTATGTATTGTACCCTGATGTTTATTCTAGGATGTGTCTGTAATGTATTTGAGTCATGTCATACCCCAATGTTTATTCCGGGATGTTTCTATAATATAAAATTCATGTCAAGTCATTGTGGGTAACCCTCCTATTGGTCAAGGGTTAAAGTCCCCGTAGTTGTGGGGCCCTTGGGTTATTAGTCTATCCTAGAGAATTCGACCCTAGGTGAGTCATTTTAAGTTAGGTAAATAGTCCCCACCATTTTTTTAAGGATAACCCTCCTTGTTGGTCGGAGGAGGAAAAGTCCCCACAAGTTGTGGGGCACTAGGGTTATTAGACACTCCTAGAGATGTCGGCTCTCGTAAGTAATTGTTAAGTGAGGCCGACATGTTGGAGTGGGTTTCAAGTGAACGAAAGTATATAAATAGAGAGTGAGCCTCTCTATTTATCACACACACACTCACTCATTAGGGCGCATGAGTGAGAGGAGAAGTTACTGGGACAAGAGAGAGACTGCTGCTGTTAGGAGACCATCTTTATGTTTTCAGGTTTTACCTTTGGTTCTGATTCTATCTCTGAGGAAGTTGTGGGGTTTTATCCTTTATGGTTTCCCTGAGGAAAATTATTTGTGTCTCTTGTCTCTTGTGTTGTGCTTGTGTTTTATTGTTGTGCATGTTATTCTCTTAGTTAAAGATCCTAATATCATAATGGTAGCTTGAATGATAAAAATCCAACATGGTATCAAAGCTAACATGAGAAAAAGACATTGTGTAGCTACATAATATAGGGATTATTAATTTTTGGGTCTCTATACACAATCCATCAGCAAAATTATGCTAGGATGACTCTCCATTGAAGGGCTCATCTTTCTGTCGAAGCGGAATTCGATTCTGAGAATTTTCAGTTTTGGTGCGGAAAATTAGGGCTTCTTACAAACGAGGAATTTTTGAGTGAGCCTGGAATAGGATTTCTCTCCTCATCAAAATCGAAGTTTAGAGACCTGGATCAAGATTTTTGGTTGGGTGAAACTATGGAAAAGTCAAACCCTAGTTTGACCTCGAGCTAGAAAAACCCTAAATACTAAAAATGCTAAGTTTTGGTATATTCGCTATATCCCGAGATTGGCGAAGGATCAAGAGCTGAAAATTTCATTGGCCAAAGATAAAATCTTGATTTACACTGTATCCAAAATTATGCCTTATATTCTCTATATTCGGGGAGATATGATCCCTCCAAGTTAGGGTTCTAGCCTCTTCCAGAATTCATCCCTAAACATGACACCTGGGGAGAATTGCTATATCTTGGGCTACACAGATCCAAAGAGATTTATGAAGATGTTACAGAAAGGGAATGGAATTTACTTTCTATTTTCCTAATTTAAGACTCAGAAGATGAACCAATGACACGTGGAAGTCTATACAACTTCACTGTTCTAAACAGTCCTGTAACAGGTCACCTTGGGAAAATGACCATAAGTCCCAATTGGTGAAACCAAGTCTGATGAAACATGTGGGGTTGGAACAGGGACATGCAAAGATACCTCAGTGCAAGGTTTCAGACACATAGGATTATTAATTTCGAAGATACCATAGAAACAGTAACAAACATTTATGTAGAAGAAATTGGAAAACCAGGGCTTCCTATTTCGAGAGCTTCCCTCCACTGTTTTCAGAAGAGGAGTACACTGGACAGCTCCATTTGAAGAGATATATATTTATATCCAATAATATCTAAAATATTCCAAGTTTTGAAAATTAGGGTTTCTCTGACAAACCCTAGATCAACCAAGTACGGAATCAGGACGAACACCTCAAATCGATAAGATCTAATATTTTGTTATTTCCATTTGAGGTTCTCATTTCAAAGTGATCTATCACATCATCTTGATGATAAGATTGGTGAAGTTGACAACTTCCAAGCATGGAAGTATATGATATCTTTGAAGAAAATGAATTGGACACCTACATGAGTAGAGAGGTTCCAGTTCTAGAGGGAGATGAGGCTCAAAGCCTTACACGAGAAGAACTTGGTCAAGGCCAAGAAGATCATTGCTGATTCAATCACAGATCAACTTGTACCACAAGTGTCTTCCCTAGAGACACCAAAGATGTTTGATTCCTTGACCAAGATATTTGAATAGAAGAACATAAATCAGAATATGACTTTGAGAAAACAGTTGAAGAATGTGAAGATCCAGAATGCAAAGACCATACAGTCATACCTTACAAGAGTCTCTCAAATCAAAGAACAAATTGAAGCGGTAAAAGAAGAAGTGAAGAATGCAGAAGTGATGATAATCACCTTGAATGGCCTCCCAGGATCATGGGATTCATTCATTTGAAGAATGTGTGCCAGAATGAAGTGATTACTTTCAGCAGACTCCGAGAAGAAGAAGAAGCTCAACTCATAAGAATAGAAGAGAAGATGGGAGCAACTGAAGATCAAGCTCTCACCATCCAAAGAAGTCCCTCAAGCGATGAGGAACATGAAGAAATAAACTCTTGAAGAAACTCTTATTCATCTTAGAATTTGGATGAGAAATGATGCTATTATGAATGAAGAAGACGATGAAGATGAAGGCTCAAGAAGGAGTCTACCCATGAAACAAATAAAGATAAGTATTCAATTTTCTTTTCATTGTTTTGTTTTGCATTTGTTTATATTCAGTTAATGTATTATGCATGATAAAATGTTTGCATTAATTCCAGTATATTACTAATATGCATATGATGGGTAAGTAGCTCATGGTTCTATACAAATATCCATTGATACTTATCTAGAATGAAACCTCTTTGCTGACATATTGGATTAGTGCACAATCTCAATGTTGTCCTGGTAGAGATGGAAGGCATCTAGAAAAGTTTCCGTGAGATATGGATGAATTTTGTATTGGCTAAAGTAGTTGCATGATCATATATTTATGCATAAGAATTTTCCATTATGAATATTCCTTATGAAATTTTTCTAACCATACAAATGCATTTGACTTGTAGGAAATATCGCATACATAATCACCTACAAGCAAAGAAGAATGAGACTTGTTTTGAAGAACAAGTGACGACATTTCAAAATGAAAAATAATATGATGAATGCAGTGACATCATTGATGCAAAACATTCCAAGAACAAAGGGAAGATCAGTTCAAGAAGAATGATTTCTAGGATGCAGTATCTATACGTGAAGGGAAATTCGTAGTTCCACCATGTAGTAGATGGAAACATCGTGGGATACAAGGCATAGACTACGAAGAGACATTTGCAGCCACTGGAAGTGAAGTCACATGACATGCATAATCATGTGTGCAAATGAAAGAAGGCTTTGTATGAGCTCAGAAGACACCCATGGGATAACACATGATGAGCTTGATGAAGATATGAACCTATGCTACAAGGTTGATAGAGGATGACAAGCTCACAAATGGGTGTGGGAAGAACTTTTGAAAAAGTTCAAGATAGAGGATCTTGGTATCCAATGATCCTAGATGGATACTACTTGTCACTCTAGTACATAATGTTTCAGTGCATAGAGTACAGAAGAAAGAGGGAGTATGATGCTTCAAAGGGATTGACTGCAGAAGATACTGAGGTTCAACATGGTACGAAAGGATGGACAGATTACTGATGACTCAAGGATTTACTGAGAGTAAAGTGGATTCCAACCTTTGCTTCAAGGTTGAAGGCAGAAGACCAGTGATGCTCTTTTTATGTGTCGATGCACTATTTTCTAGGCATGGAGGTGTGGACAAGAGAAGTATGTAGTAGAGATCCTGAATAGGTTTGGGATGATAGACTGGAATGCTATGGTCACACCTATGGCATCGAACCTGAAGCTATTGAGTGATGCTTCATCAGAGATGGTTGGTGCCATAATGTATCGTCATATGATTGGGTCCTTGATGTACCTGAAAAACACGAGACTAGACATTTGCTTTGCTATGAACACTTTAAGCCAGTTCTTGACAAATTCGAGACATGTTCACTTGATTGCTGCAAAGCACATTCTGAGGTACCTGAGGGGTACAATTGATTATGGGATTGATTATGAGGTGAATCAGAAGATTAACCTGGAGGGTTATGTTGATTCAGACTGGGTAGACAGTTCCATCGATAGGAAAAGCACTTCAGGTTGTTGCTTTAGTATGGGATTAGGTGTGATCTCTTGGTTTAGTAGGAAGCAATATTGTGTGGCACTAAGTACAGCTGAAGCAGAGTATGTCACAACTTGTTCATCTAGTTGTGAGGCACTATGGCTGTGGAAGCTACTGTCTGATTTATTTGATCTCTAGATGGATGCTACTTGTATACATTATGACAACTAGAGTTGCATGAAGTTGTTAGAGAATCCAGTGTTCCATGACAACTCGAAGCATATCAAGATCAAGTATCACTATATCAGGGATATGGTGCAGAAGGGAGCAGTGAAGCTCTAGTATGTTACGACAGAGGAACAAATAGCTGATGTATTGATGAAGCCATTGGCTAGGGTGAAGTTTGAGTACTTCAGGGAGAAGCTTGGTGTTCTCCAGATTGAGGTTTTCTCCAAGGGAAAGTGTTGAGATCCATAGCCATTTTGATGATTAGGTCAGATATAAGGGCTGAGCCATTCTGTCATGGTGAGAGGATTGGTTCCTTCCATGTCAGATATGAGTGCTGAGATCCATAGCCATTCTGACGAGTAGGTCAGATATAAGGGCTAAGCCATTCTGTCATGGTGAGAGGATTGGTTCCTTCCATGTTAGATATGAGTGCTGAGATCCATAGCCATTCTGGCGAGTAGGTTAGATATAAGGGCTGAGCCATTTTGTCATGGTGAGAGGATTGGTTCCTTCCATGTTAGATATGAGTGCTGGCCATTCTGTTGAGTAAGACAAATGTAAGGGCAACTTCCATTCTCCTGGAGAATGGAGGCACCTATTCAGTTACCAGGTAGCTCAGTCTAGGACTGGGGGCCATTCTAATATGACTGTAGGATTGGTTCTTACAGGATCAGACATGAGTGCACGCCTTTTTGAACATAATTGTTGGATTGGTTCCTCGTATGTGTTGAATGTAAGTGCAGATCCTTTCTTCAATCATTGGTTGATCAGATATAAGTGCTGAGACTTTATTTGATCATTGGCTGATTAGATATAAGTGTTGTACCTTTATTCGATCATTGGTTGATCAGATGTAAGTGCAGTGCCTTTCTTCAATCATTGGTTGATTAGATGTAAGTGCAGGATCCTTTTGGCATGGAGGATTGGTTCCTCACATGGCCATGTGTAAGTGCTAGGCCTTTCTTCGATCATTGGTTGATCAAATGTAAGTGTTGGGCCTTTCTGATAAGGTTGTGGGCTATGTTACCACATGGTTAGATGTGAGTGTTGGGCGTTGTCTTTCTGATATTATTATAGGATTATTTCCTACATGATCAGATATAAGTGTTGGGCAGGCCATTCTGACTTAAGTGTTAGATATAAGCACTGAGGAAGAGCTACATGGTGGCTAGGCCTACATCCAACATGAAAAAGGGTTGGATTTGTAGAACTTCCTGTGACAAGAAGAATCATGAGATAGCGCTTGTTAAGATTTATTATTTATGATCCAGATCCAGTGATGATGTTCAGTGATGATCCAGATCAAGTGATGATCTAGATCTAGTGATGATGTTCAATGATGATCCAGATCCAGATGAGGATGAATTGAAGATGAAGATGATGAAGAACTCAGTGATGATCTAGATGATACAGAGAAGAAGACTTTTGCTGATAAATTGTGTCGAGAGAATACCTTCCTACTTAAGAGGGAGTGTTGATGTAATTGTAACTTCAGAATGTATTCATTCGTATATGAATTGTATTGTACCCTGATGTTTATTCCAAGATGTGTTTGTAATGCATTTGAGTCATGTCACACCCCGATGTTTATTTTGGGAAGTTTCTATAATATAAGATTCATGTCAAGTCATTGTGGGTAACCCTCCTATTGGTCAAGGGTTAAAGTACCCACAGTTGTGGGGCCCTTGGGTTATTAGACTATCCTAGAGAAGTCAACCCTAGGTGAGTCATTGTAAGTTGGGGCAATAGTCCCCACCATTGTGTTAAGGATAACCCTCCTTTTTGGTCGAAGGAGGAAAATTCCCCACAAGTTGTGGGATAGTAGGGTTATTAGACACTCCTAGAGATGTTGGCTCTAGTAAGTAATTGTTAAGTGAGGCCGACATGTTGGAGTGGGTTTCAAGTGAACGAAAGAATATAGATAGAGAGTGAGCCTCTTTATTTATCACACACACACTCACTCATTGGGGTGCATGAGTGAGAGGAGAATTTACTGGGACAAGAGAGAGACTGCTGCTGTCAGGAGATCATCTTTATGTTTTTGGGTTTTACCTTTGGTGCTGATTCCATCTCTGAGGAAGTTGTGGGGTTTTCTCCTTTATGGTTTCCCTGAGGAAAATTATTTTTGTCTCTTGTCTCTTATGTTGTTCTTGTGTTTTATTGTTGTGCATGTTATTCTCTCAGTTAAAGATCCTAAGATCATAATGGTAGCTTGAATGATAAAAATCCAACTCTTCCACTTCACCTTCTCCTTCCATTTTTAAAATAATTGGCGAGTTAAGATATGTGGCCTACCTGGAAACTGATGACAGAAACAACTGGTATGAATTGACTTCAAAATGTACAGATACATTTTTCCTTGGGCATAAAATGACAAACATTCACTTTCCATGTGAATTTTCCTTTTATTATATTACCAGAGGCGGTTTCTTATTAATGTTTTTCATCCAGTGGAATGATTATCCACTCACCACATGGCAAGTGGTAAAAATTCCACTACTGCTTTCCTTTTTCATATCCCTTGCAAGTTTAGAGTGCATAATGCACTCCAACCATTGATCTTCTCCCCTTCTTATCCTGTGTCGTCGATCACTGCTGACCTTTAACAAGATCCAATGGTCATTTCACTAATGTTTTCCAATGGTAAAGATTGCACACTTTTATTCAACAGATTCCATATCCATTGTTGATATCGCCCACTCTCATATCATAACCATTGATTTTTTATAAGATGTTACAGGGCTCTTTTTCCACAATTCTAAGTCACTTTTAACCCGACCTGTGGTCATATGAAAAATTTGTCCTAATTTTAATGCCATTCTTGTTAACTTCTTGGTCCTATCAAAGAAAAAAATGAATCAGACCCTATCTTTTTCCCTTAAAACTCTTCAAATTCACTTGGAACAAAATTTGTGCTAACAGTATTTGTGGTAGAAATTTTAGAATCAGACCTAGAAAATTGAACACATGGCATGTCATGCACTTTATCCATCTTGAAAGGGGCAAGAATAATAAGTTTTGAGAAAGTTATCATAACTTTTTCTTGGCACATTAGAATTCAGCAAAAAATATAGAATTGTGGAGAAGGCATCTTTAGATACAATAGAACAAAATTTTAGACTCAAAGGGGCCAAAATTATAGAGTTATCTTAGTTGGAAGCTCAACTTGAATCTCAAAAGTAGGGTTTAAAAGGTCTATTATTTTGAAAATTATGTAAATTTTAACTAGAAGGTTCAATTTAGGTGATTTAAAAGGAATTGGAAAAATGAAACATAGTATAAGATGATGAAAATAATATAATCAATTGTCGATACTAGTTTCAATTTTTGGAGATTGGAAGTAGATGGTTTTGTTTGGACTTCAATTAACAAAAATGACAAAAATAGAAATACCTACATTTATAGGAGATGAATATAAAGATGAAATAAATCCCATGGAATGGTTGAGAGGGGAAAATGAAAATTATTTGAATCCTATTAGGTAAGGTTGATATCTCAAGGGTAAAGCTTGGGAGTGGTGAATGATTATTAATGAAAATATTAGAGGGAAATAATTTGAACAACTCTTCTAGAAAAGATAGAACAAGGAATCAAAAATGGAAGAGAGAAATAAAATACAAGATGAATTAAAAGAATAAAACGGTGAGGAAACATGCGTATTTTGAAATCATACTAAAAATATATTGGATGAGGTGAAGATATTTAAAAAGGAAAATAAGCTTGGACAAAATCAAGAAAAAACAAGGACCTTGGATGAAGAAGCTACTAGAATACTTGAAGATAAAATTTGAAATAAGGTTGAATAATCTTTAAATAATAATGATGTGAAATAATAAATGCAATATAGAATTGAAGGGCATCAAAAAGGATGAATGAGATCACCTTGTAGCTTCAAAAAAAGAAGGAAGTCATGATTCTATAAGGACACCAAAAAATACTTGAAGAAATTGGATGTGCATGTAAAATATGAGGGTATTATCTCAAAGGTGATATTAATCAAATACCAAGCACATATATAGAGGACACAATTATCTCTAAAAATAAAACTACCAATATGGGTGCGTAGAAGAAAGAGAAAACATCAAATGTGAAACCATATATACATCCACATTACCAAGGAAGTTTCCAAGAAAGACAAGAAGATATACAACAAAAATATCAACGAAGGAGACATAATAATTTATAATATTCATGGAACATGAAATCACAACTCTATTATTCAACGAGATAATATTAGAGTCCAAAAACTACAACAAATTGGAAAACTCACAATCATAACACATGGAAGGAAGTAATTCTATGACCATTCTATGAAAGATAACTATTTCACCCACTATGTTTGTTTGTCATATGCAAAGCAGGGAAGGTAGCCTTCCAAATATTTGTTAACTATCTCAGTTTTCCCATAGGATTGAGGATGATAGGATGAAATATGAGCTAAATTGCTAACCAAAAAAAAACATAGTCCAGTCCAAAATTTTCCAGTGAAAATTGGATCTCGATTACTAACAATAATCTTCAGATTTCCATGTAACTTCTGAACTATTTACTAAAGTCTACAACAATTCTACTTGCATTAAAAGGGTGAGAGAGTGCACAAAAGTGTGCATACTTCGAGAGTATATCAAAAATATCCTTAATAACATTCTTCCCTTTGGCCGACTTGGGTAGACCTGTGATAAAATCCATTGAAACTTCCTCCCAGTGTTGACAAGGTATTTCTAATGGTTGTAAATGACCTAGGGTCTTAACTATTTCAACCCTATTTTGTTGGAAAACCAAACATTCTGCCATGAAACTTTGAACATCATATTTAAGACCTTCTCAAAAAAATTCCTTCTTGAGTATATGGTGCATTTTTAGGAATCTTGAGTGCCCACCGATAATAGAGGTTAATAATTCCAAAATGATCATTTTTTTTTAGTTGGGAGTTATTACATATATACAAGTGATCCTTATACCATAGTGAATATTTTTTCCACATAGAAGTATCTAATACACTGGGACCCTTCTGTATATTTTGAATGAGTGTCCAAAAAAAATTATCATTCTTCCATTCTTCCCTTTCCTCTATTACCCAATCAGGTTATCTAATTGAATCCACACAAAGTAATGCCTCAATATACTCATATTTTATGGAGAGTGCATCTTCCACCACATTTTGTTTCCCTTTATTATAGATGATTTCAAAGTCATGCATGTTATGCAACCAAGTCCCGGAAATAACATAAAAAGAGCATAAATAGACAAGAAGAGAGTAATCCACGCCTTAATATTGAATAATATAGATCAATAACAATTCTCTTTGAGGGAGGAACCTCCTTAAACAATGTACTGTGAACCCAAGACAATACAATATACAATTCTTTCTCAAATGAAAATATCTACTTCATATATATATGAGATGAAAGTATACAATAAAAAATAACAGACCCAATAACAGACCCAATAATAGACCCAAGCCTACATCAATAATATGTAATACACCACCATATAGGGGGTAAAGCCATACTATAGGGGGAACTGCACCCAACATTTAGGGCCCCTCCCATTCAGACAAGCATTGTCCTGAATGCTTGGGTAGTTGTGGATGCATTTGTATGAAGGAATCATCTTCCCATGTCAAATTATTTAAATTTAATGAAGCACAAGATCATCAAGCCTGCATAATTCAAAGGGAGAATTGTAAAAGAGAGAGAAGAAATGCATTAACTCAGATCAATAATTAATTGATAAATAAAACACTCACGAGACCAATATTTGGAATATAATTAATGCACATATTCAATAAATAATATGTAATACAATGGTTACACATATAGGTGAATTCAAATGCCTAATATAGGATTTGAATATACCAACTTGGACTGACTTTGGAGCTATCTCAGTGTGGGAAAATCATCAATAGAGCTCACTATTGCAATCTTGGATCACTAAAATAGTTCACACTCAGTTAACTGATGAGGATAGGTGATAAAATGCACCCTACTTCCCATGACTCATGTAAACTAGCACTAGGATGATTGAGAGTGATCTAACTGATGGGAATCATAGCATAAATGGACTTAACTGAATACCTACTAGGGTCAATTGTTGGACAATGGTGGTGGAACTCAGAGTAGGTTCCTAAATTATAGGGATTGGTCCTTAGGGAACCTAAAATCATGCACGGAGGTGCAGTAACTGGCTCCTAGGTGTCCCCCATACACTAGTGAAGTGATGATGACCTCTTAAGCTAGGGAAAATGGACAAATAGACTATGTGGTCAAAGGGAGCATTATTAATCCCAACACCTCCCTATAATCCTAACTTTGGACAAGTTGAGCCCTAGAAACTATGGACAAAGGTCACCCATAAATTCTAGATAAAAAAAATTGTTTAACAAACAAGTAAAATGGGTAAAACCTCATGGGAACCCCCCCTCAAAATAAGAAGGAAAAACCAGGATGAAGCTTTGAATAAAAAATTGTGAAAATATTTCTGCAATCTATATCTCCGTGGAGAAGTAATGTGGTGTGATGGTAATTTTGTGCACTAGTATCCTGGGATTGTGCATGTGAGCCTCTCCAAACTAAATGATCATGTCTGTAGGAATCTTCTTCTTTGGAAGAACATGAATTTGCTCAACTAAATAAGTAACATAGACAAATGCATAATAGATTATGGGACCATGTAGAGCAATTAAGGTACACTGATGAGGGAGAAAAAGTGCTTGAGAATTCGAACCATGTGAGGTAAACCCAAGAAACTAAGATGTTGCATATTTGAACATTAAACAATGTGAGGTAAAATCAGCTCTAGGTGTGAGGAGAAAGTGTCCAAGCGAATGAAAGAGATCCCCATATTTACTGAGAGGAGATGAGCATTGAGCATTAGATCATGTGAGGAGAAGACATGAGACCAAGGAGAGTGAATGTGTGAGCTCTATAATCTGATATAGCTATCAAAATATACATAAAATATGAATATTTCATATCAGAAAACTTATGAGAAAAAACTGACATCGAATCCACAACAACAAGTTTGAAAGAGACCTTAGGTGCTTCATTTTTCACACCAATACTGATGAGAACAATCACAAGCATGAGTGAAAGGTCTTGAAACTTTAAATTCAAACCAAATAAGGTGATATCGGATCCAAGAATGACGAACAAAGGTTCCAAATGTGCCATTAAGATGGAAGATGCACTATTTTCTCCTTCTTCAATAAAAATATGAGAATTGGTGCAGGCAATAAAGTAGGAATTTGATGGAATAACTAGATCAATGAGGGTGAATGGATCGCTCCTAAAATGAAATATTTCTTCCAAAACATCCAAATTTTCACTTTTATGCACATCAGCAACATGATTGGAGAAAGAGGAATCGAATTTCTCTTCATGTCCTTGAGCTTTCACTGGTAAAATTTGCACAAAATTTAGAATAGAAGAATCACTAGAGAATGACTGAGTAGGATGGAAGGATATTTTTTATTCAATAATGGAGATTTGAATGTCTTGTTTTGGATCAGCTATATGATATTATGAGATATAAGAGATATCATAAATTTTAGGAGAAACATGAGAAGGAGTCACTACAAGAATACTTTTAACAATTCGAATTGAATGAGTTGAATATTCTACTATTTCATCATCTTGAACAACATCATCAAAGAGAATTGAGGCTGATACTTTTGAAGGAAGAAAAATTGAGGAGGATTCACTCCACATATTATCTACTTATTTCTGCACACCAAAGTCTCTATATAGATTTCTTCAGAGCTCGAATGGATACTCAACAGATTCCATGAGATAACACATATCAGGAGACATTACCATACCCATACTTCCATATGCTCTATCACAGTAATTTATCCAATATTTTTCCTCTTCATAATATTGTTTACCAACTCCAAAATACACATCAAGGAGATCATGGCTCTCGAGATATGCAACCATATTCAATTTCCACTCATCATAATTGAATGGTGATAGAAGGGGAACTGATCTTAAATCCATTTTGAAGTTGTACAATAGAGGTTTCTGCATATTTCTTCTTCAAATTCAGGAACAACTTTGAATCCAAGAAGTTGTACATGTAAATCAAATCATGTATGTAAGCTTAAATAAAATCTCAAAAACATGATTGATGTCATGTTTCCAATTCAATCACAACTTCTTCTACAGTCAACATAATAAAATTTCATCGAAGACCCATTTGAGATATCAAAGAGATATTTCAAATAATATAAGGAACTTTGCCTATATCATCTTGTGGAGAGAGAAATATCAAGCCAAAATAAAGGGTACGTATGTACACGAGCTATTGCAAACCTCTAATATTCAACTAAACATATCTCTCAAACTATAGACTCAAATTGAATTACACAAAAACCCATATTCAGATCACAGAAATACATTTCAAAAAATCTATGGGAGGCTCTCTAATATGATATGTAGAGATCATTCTACCTCTTCAAAGTTGGTTGCGATTTTCAAATTTTGTTATTGAAATCGTACCTGCAAAAAAAATTCAATTTGAATCAAATAATACCAAACACTCTCTTCTTTGATATGTGCACATTCTATCAGTGCTTAACATCTGGATAGACTTATATGGACAAAATACAGATGGAGAAAGGAAATAATTCCAGGATTTATGTGGAAGCCAACTGCTCCTAGTGCATCAATGGAATCTTTCGAGGTTTGTTGCTGGCCTAGATACCTATTTTGATACCATGTTAAATTTACTAAAGCATAGGATCATCAAGACTGTAGAATTCAAATGGAGAATTGTAGAAGAGAGAGAAACAATTCATTAACTAAGATCAATAATGCATTGAGAAATAAAACACATGATACCAATAATTGGAATAGTATTAATCCACATATTTAGTAAATAATATGTAATAAAATGGTTATACCTATAGGAGAATTCAAATGCCTAATATAGGATTTGAATCTACCAACTTGGACTGACTCTAGAGCTAAATAAGTGTGGGAAAATCACCACTGTAGCACATTAATGCAACTCCAAATCACTAAAATAGATCACACAGTTTACTGATGAGGGTTGGTGAGAAAATGCGCCCAACTTCCCTTGAATCATGGAAACTAGTGCTAGGATGCTTAAGAGTGATCTAACTAATGGGAATTGGAGCATAACTGGAGTTAACCGAATACTTACTAGGGTCAAGTGATGGACACTACTAGTGACACTCAGAGTGGGTTCCTAGGGAACCTAAACTCATGCATGGAGGAGAAATAAGTGGTAGGTGGCTCCTTGTTGTGTACCCCATACACTAGTGAACTGATGATGACCTCCTAAGACAGGAAAAATTCACAAATAGACTATTTGGTTGAAGGGATGATTACTAATCCCAACAGAATTTGCAGCTGGTAAGTTCTTCCACTTGATGAGGTGCTCAATAACAACTTGATTTCGTAGTTGTTTGGTCCTTGTTTCAATGATTTTTTCAAGTTACCATATGATTTTTCCTTCTTCAATCTGTTGACTATGATGTTGATATACCTAGTTTTTATCCTATTTTTGGACATCTTTAGTATTTGGATACTTCTTTTTGGTGCTCTATGTGATCCACCATTGCTTGAACTATAGAGTTTCATTCTTCAACCTTGATTGGAAGGTTTTTTTATGACCTATTTGGACGGAGATAAATTCAAAATTTCAACTCCTATGGGTTTGAAAATTTGGCTTGTGGTGGCTTGATGTGTCATATTTCTGATGCCATAGGTTTGACCTAATTTGGATGTTCTAGTAAAACTATATTTAAATTCTTCCATTACTTCTAATTTTTGGCCTATCTAATAGAGAGAACTTGTATACTATGCCAAGTGTAAAATATTTTGAATATAAATATGAAAAATATACCACAAATATAATGGTTAGTAGTGTTTTTGATGCAATAGGTCTCATTCAATTTGGTTATCATATGCTCCTGATTAAACAATTTTCCCTAGAACACCTTTTTCAAACCTTTATTGGAACATTGCTTTAGGGAATACTTGAAACTCATATAAAATTAGAATTTGAACTCCTCTAGGTTTGAAAATTTGTCATATTCTATCTTGTTGTATCCAATTTATGATGCTAAAATTATGAACTAATTTGGATGTGCTAGTAAAAATTTATTATAAATATCCCAAAACTACTTTTTTTGGACTATCGAGAAGAGCAAAATTGTACAGTGTTCCACGTGTCCAATATTTAGTTTCTATATATCAAAATTCTACCATGGATAAATTGGTCCATATTATTTCATATTCAACTATTATAACTCAATTTAGATCTCAGATGCATCAGATATGACCTTTTTCCCTATAACATCTGTTTTAAACCCTAATTGGAAGATTGTTTTATGGTCGACTTGTAACTGAGATACAATTTGAATTTTGAATCCCATGGGTATGAAACTTCAAATTGTAGTACCATAATGTGTCCTATTTACATTTCTACAAGTATGACCTAATTTGGATGTGCCAAAAAAACATTATTGCAATATCCCAAATCTTCTTATTTTTGGCCTATCCATAAGAGTGAACTTGTACGGTATGACACGTGTCCAATATTTTGTTTATGTATCTGAAAATTATACCATATATATATTGGAATATATTATTTCATATTCAACTAGTATCATTCAATTTAGATCTCGAATTCCTCATATATGACCTTTTTCCCTAGAACACCTTTTTTACATTAGGTTTTGGACTAATAAAAAACTCTATATTCCTCCACAATGATCTCTGACACTGTAATGGATCGGGATCTGAATTTGAGGTTGGAAAATTTTTTGGCATATTTTAGAAGTGGGTTTTTAACCTTGAGGTCAAAAAGGTGGAAGTTGGGAATCGACGGAGCATAAAATTCTGAGGTAAATAGTCGATTTTTCGATTTTCGAGTTTCGAGCGAAAGGTTGGAAAAGTGGAAGTCGAAAGTGCAGAGAAAGGTTAAGGTCGAAAGTTGAGTTTCCCAATTTCGAGTTCTAGGTGGAAGGTAGAAGGAAAAATGTGGTCCAATGTTTCTAATGAATGCTGGTTCTCTGATTTCTGAGTTCTGGGTGGAATACAGAAAAGTGGTCAAGGGATTCCTTCAAACGTTGGTTCTCTGATTTTTGAGTTTCGGGTGGAAGGAAGAAAGGAGGAAGGTGGAAAGGTGGTCGAAGGATTCTATCGTGTTTGTGTGTTTCTTACTACTGATTTCTAGGTGGAAGGTGGAAATTTGAAAGGGAAGAAGGTTAATGTTTCTATCATGTTTTGAGTTCCAGCTTCTGAGTTTCAGGCGGAAGGAAAAAAGGTTGAAGGGCGGAATGTTAATGTTTTCGTCGTGATTTGAGTTTTGACTTTCAAGTTCCAGGATGAAGGAGGAAAGGTGAAAGAGTGGAAGGTTAATGTTTTCATCATTTTTTGTGTTCCCATTTTCGATTTCCGTAGGGAAGAAGGCAGAAGTGACAGTTTCAGTGCAAAATAGGTTTTCTAGTAACATAATGGATTTGTTAAGGGTGGAATGACTATTACAATGGTTTCTAATCTCGATATTGAATGTTGAAGAGTGTGTTATCATCCATGCCCTGTATTTCAAAGAAGAACAAAGTTTATTGAAGCAATTATTTTTAAAATTATCTTCATTATGCGGTATGGGGACGTGACATTGTGGTATCAGAGTTGTAGGTTGCAGCACTGGGCCTGAAAGGTGACAAGTTAAACAATTAAAAGAATAAATTGCAAGCAAGATAGGGTGTTATTAGCAGAACTGCTAAACTTAGCCAACCCAACTAAATGTCCTTGGCAGCGCTCGATAGAGAGCAAACTTCAAATCGACAATGAATTTGATTTCATAAAGGATTTTGTGCCCAACATCTGTTATTAATGCACTTGCTAGTTAGCTAGTGAAATGAACGGACAACCATTTAATCTAGATTAACAGTGGATCTCAAATAAATTAAAGTGGGTTTCATAAAGTATGGCACCCATCAAGGTTTTCTTCATCCATGATAGTTCACCTAGAAAAATCGCTGCCAACCATTGATATGCTTGAGGATCAATCTCGTTCGTTTATCATAATCTCCTTTAGGGTGATTAAGTTTCTAATTTTGCAACCTAGTGTCCTTTATCCTCCTCACCCTTTTTATTTGTGAAATTCATCATGGTCATAGACCTATTTCTACCATAATCTCAACCACCCACACCTGCATTTGTCGGTAAGTAACTTATGAAAATTTTGAGAAAACAAAATGCAGCTAACAAATATTTTGCAGAGTCATAGTGCAGATTGAAAAGTTTTTCTTGGTCCAACCAATAATATCAGTGCCATGAAGATTAACATCATGAGTGATGCACGAGCTCCCTATGAGCTCGAGGAAGATGATATGGGGGAAAATATTCAGGTTAAGAATGTTGAAACATAATTCGATGGGAAGAGAAATCAAGAGACTTCCCCAGATATTGTAACTACCATAAGGAACCCAAGGGTGGAGTTGCAGTGTTGCAGAGAGGAAAATGAAAGGATGATCAAGGCTCTGAAAGAGAAAAATCAATTGATTGCAGCCATTCTACAGATTTTGACATACCTAAAGGCAGATAAACTCTAGGCATTAGAAAACAAATACAGGAGGGAGTAGGATAAATTCCCGCAAGAAGAATGTGAAGCTTGACTAAAGGAAGAAAGGTTTCAAACCTTCTCACTTTTGAAATCAGCAAAGGCAGCCATCACAAGTTGTGATTAAGCCATTCAGAATGATGGGAGACAAGCCAAGGAAACCAATCCAATGTTAGGGATGTGGAGGAGACCATCTGATTAAGTAATGTCCACATCAAAATGGGAATGAAATTCAAGTCAACAACACCAAAGGAGCTGAAAGTATGGGTCATGAAGCAAGGACCATTCCTAGAATTTATGCAGTGTTAGAGGATTTCCAGGAAGATCATAAATCAACTATGGTTGAAGTTGAGGGTAATATTTTTGAGTAGTGTGTTTCTATTTTGATTGACCCTAGACCTACTCACAACTATATCACCCCTATACTTGTGTAGATGTGCACTTTGAAGAAATCAAAGCATAGAAAATCATGGTTAGTCCAACTAGACACTGGAACCAAGAGGAAAGTCAATGAGATGGTAGAGAGTTGTCCATTGGATATGGATGGGATATTCACTTATGCATACCTGAATATTCTACCACTTGGTTCCTATGATATGCTCATTGGAATGGATTGGTTGGAAGCACACAGAGTAAATCTTGACTGCTACAACAAGACTTTTGAATGCCTGAATGAAGAAGGAAAACTAAAGGTTGTAAGAGGCATTCCAAAAGTGATTTCTATTAGGTAGGCTTCAGCACTGTAGTTGAAGAAATTATGTGGGAAATATGGAAGATTGCATGCAGCCCATGTTTGGGAGGCAGCAAAGAATGAAACTCCTAGGTTGGAGGACTATCATGTATTGCAGGAATTCAGGGATGCTTTTCGTGATGAAATTCTAGGGATTCCTCCAAAAAGGGACATTGATTTTAAAATTGAACTTGTGCCAAAAGCAGAACAAGTGTCTAAGACACCTTACATGATGAGCACACCAAAATTTCTAGAGTTTAAGATGCAGCTTCAAAATTTATTGGAAAAGAAGTATATCAGGCCTAGTGTGTCTCCTTGGGGAGCATCGATTCTTTTTGTGAAAAAGAAATATGGTACACCGAGGTTGTTTATTAATTAAAGACAACTGAACAAAGTCACTGTGAAAAACAAATATCCTTTGCCTAGGATTGATGACCTCTTTGATAAAATGAGAGGAGCAAAGGTATTTTCCAATATTGACTTGAGTTCTGGTTACCATCACGTAAGAATCAGCGATGAAGATATTCATAAGAAAACCTTTAGAACAAGTTATGGACACTATGAGTTTGTAGTGGTACCATTTGGTATCACCAATGCACCAACTACATTCATGTGCCTCATGAATAGTGTTTTTAGCAAGTATCTAGACAAGTTTGTTCTTGTTTTATTAGATGAGATTCTTATTTATTCTAAGAATTAAGAAGATCATGAAGAACATTTGAGGCAGACATTGAATTTGATAAGGGAGCATAAGCTGTATGCAAAATTGAGAAAAGTGACAGACATGAGATNAGAGGTTCACTGAAGGACATTCTACATGTAAAGTTGAGTATATATATATATATATATATATATATATATATATATATATATATATATGTGTTGAGGAGGCCAACATGCAAACTTGTAGTTCCATGAGGAGATGACCCTCATGTGTATATACATTCATATCATAACTTCTTGAAGAAGAATTCATCCAAGGAGTGCTTGGGACGTTAATACCTGAAGACTACAGGAAGAATAACTTGGACAGGGAAATATGGTTGTACCCAATGAATCCAAGGCATAAATATACCATGTGCAAATGACAAACTCTATGAGAAGGATATCATGACTGAAACCTAACCTCTGAACATAATAGATTTTAAATTTCAGATTTCAAATTTTTCCTGTTGATTGCTATCGACTGTTTGGCTGATCTGAAACGATGCCAAGATGACATGTTGTATGTGGATGTCTAGGTTTTAGGAAGCATGTTTAAGTAGGGGATAAGTGCTCCCACTTTCAAAAGCCAATCAATACGAGGATAACCTCATGGTTGCAAAAATCTAATTTTCTATAGAAAACAGAATTGTAAATTCAGATTTTGATTCAACTATCAATGTTATTGATCTTTTGATATTTGGAAAATAATTTATGCATGAAATAGATTTAAAAATATATGATTAAAATGTTATGATGACATCTCATGTGAATTCCATGCTTGTATGTAATGCAGGTGAGATGATGAAAATAAACCCTTGGAGTACATAGCTTCTCGGACGAACGTGTTTGGAACTATTGGCAGGGGTTTTGGTAAGTGAGTTGTGTAACATTGTTGCTGCTGCAGAAGCTCACGCAGTACTGCGTAAGGCCAAATCAATACGATGGGCAGAAAATAATTGTTTTGAATATTTAATAGACTATTTGACCAAGTTTTGTCACCATAGGTCATTAGTGGTTATAACTTAGTTAGAAGTGGACCTTCAATGTAAAGGTGCAAGCCTATATATAGAAATAGTGTTGCAATTGAATAGGGATCGATTGAACAACCTTACCTTCACTAGAGAAATCATTGAGATATGGTGCGATTTGTCTATGGTTTGGGAGAATTTTCTATTGTATTTGTGATCTATATGGGTTTTTCCTGATGTATTCAGCCTCCTATTGTGGAGAAGACTTCTTTGTTTTGGATCCTTTGCATAGGGTTAATATGATATGACAATTGTTGCAAAAATATTATCTTTTATTCCTGCTGCGATCTAATCTATTATGATGTTGTGATCTGTTTTGTTATGATGTCATTGTGATCTATTCCATTTATGCTATATTGATGTTGAATGTGATATGTTTTAAAGTATGTTACATTCCTTTGCATTATGAGTTGAGATGTTTTATAAACGATGTTGATGTGCTAGCGATACTATGACAAATGTATGATGCAATATGTAGTTGTGGAAAAGAATCTATAGTTCTAGATCCAATAGTTATGTTGTCTCCCCGTCGGATCACATATCCTTTGTCCTCATTGCTGGAAAATCCATTTCGACAGCTCTCCCTTGAACATCTAGGGTGAGACTTCGTCCTCTCGACGGATGTTGCTGGGTAGGGTAAAACCTATCTGGGCCGGTGCTCAGGGAGATTGTACTCGTTGGGCATCAACAGAGTGAGAACCCCTGTCAATGAGGATTTGTTGGTGGGTTTCTCCAACAAATGGTTCCGTTGTTGGGATCTGAGTTGTGATTAAAAGGAGGATATGTTTTTGCTTCTGATTCGACTGAAGATCGAGGGGTGGCTCGATCTAAGCTGTGAGAATTTGCTGATGTCAAAAATCAGAATCTGAAACTATCGATGAGCCATTGGTTGGATAGATATATCCATGATGGTCCTCACGAATGGTTATTTTGTGAGTTTCCTATCCTCTTGCATGAGTGGTTGGTAAAGTTAACTTCTAAGAAAATAAAACTTACAAGGAGGAGAGACGACATCCTGGACTCTAGAGCTGATCTAGGAATTACAAGAAATAGACAATAAGGCATTGTGGGCTGTTGAGGTGTGGTTGGATAGCATCCTGGAGGGATACATTACCGAGTTTGTTGTTGATACCAATAAGTCGGTCAGTGAAGCAGAAAGGGAGTTCTTCATCAGACCACGAGGTAGATTCTTGTTGTCTCTGCAGCTGTCAATTAAATAGCTGGTCTACTAAAAAGGTATTCTGAAAATGGACCAAGAGTAGTGGAACTCTGGTGTGCAGAAGCTGTTGACACTGCTACGGAAGGGGGGAGACACATGGAAAGGTAAGGGGTAGATGGGCATGATTTCTGGTGAGAATGTAAAGGTCATCGAGGAAACAAGTGGTTGTACAAGGGGAGGAGGAAGGCTTCGAGAGAAGAGGCAAAGGATGGGAGAAGGTCCTGCTGTGATCGAAGTGCGATGCCACAAGGACCAACCACATAGGACAAAGAAACCTTTTAGTGACATTGAGCACGGCCAGGGCCAGGCTACGCCCGGAAGTATGACATGATCGAACCCCAACAGTAACGTGTCCACACCTCCGTGCACTACTCCACCACAAGGACTAATTGCGCATTCTACGTCGACTTTCTCGACATGTCAGCAGTAGTCTAGTAGTAGAATACCAGTAGGAGGAAGAAGGCCCACAATGGCAAGCAACGAGATGAAGTTACCAATGTTTTATGGAAATGGTACCGATGACCTAGAGCAATACTGGTTCCTGTGCAAGGAAATATGGACCGCCCAACAGACTATAGATGATGATGTTAAGAAAATCCATTTGGAAACCACCCTTAGTGGCCGTGAGCTGGAATGGTTCATGAGATTCACGTGGGTTCCTCAGGGAGGTACTGCGAAAACGTTGGATGAGATCCATACGGGGATATTCGAAGAATTCAAGAAGCCAAAGTCTGAGGCTCAGTACATTACCGAGTTGAAAGAAATCAAGCAGTTCCCCAATGAGACAATCTAGGATTTTGATCAGTGGTTTAAGACATTGATGGCTCGAGTCAACTTCCAGATGAGTGATGTCCAGCACAAGGAGTGGTTCATCGCTGCGCTTGTCCCACATATTAGACAACCACTAATGAAGAAAAAGATTGTGACACAGAGTGAGGCTCTGGAAATCGTGATGAAATTGGAGGCATCACTGGTAGGAGAAACCATGGTTGTGATGAACCAGATTCAAGTGCAGTTGACCAATCTGATACTCCAACTACAAGATATCAAGAAGGACAAGGAATATTGTGATGAAATTTGGTACACCTGGTGTCATGAAGGCAGACATACGAAAGATACATGTCCAACGTTCTGAAACTATTTTCTTTTAGGAGCTCCGAATCCATTGAGTTGCACTGGTATACCATGGTGCTGCATATGTCAGGTCTATGGGCATTGACATGAGAACTGTGAATATATGAAAAATATGGTTATCAAGACAAAGAATCTATACTATACATTTTTTCGGTCAGTAGGACATGACGATAAAAAATGCTGAGCTTACAATTTACTCTAGGTAAGGATGTATGATCCATACTTTGTGAAAGGTGAGGATCCCCGAGAAATGAAAGCACAACCATAGAGGGTACAAAAATTAGTGCAGGTGTAGTATACACCACCACCCCAGATGCAATTTGTCCTGTCGCAACCGAAACCATAGTTTATCCCGTTGTAACCACAACCACAGTTTGTGGCACAACCATAGCTTGTGCCATGACTGTAGTATAATCAGGTACCATTCATTTAGCCTCAGCAACAATATGTTCAATATGCGCACTACGTACAACAACAACCAAAACTACCACAACAGCAGATGGCCTAGTCGCAGTTTCAACAAGGAGGAGTTTGAGGAGGATTCCATGGAGGATTCAAAGGACGATGAGGAGGAAGAGGTTGTGAATCAATCTAGTGTTATAACTGTGGAGAATTCAGGAGCTATTAGAGGGAGTTCCCTCATGCGTAGTGTACATACTATGAAGCCAGTGAACATAATGTTGAAAACTGCCCTTAGTTGATTTCAAAATGGCAGGCTTGAAACATTCCTCAGTTGCAGAATGTGTAGAATCAGAATCATCCTACATTCCAAGTACAGACCAAACTGTTAATGCAAAATCATATTCCACTGCAACTACAGATCCCGTAGCAGAACCCTCCAAAAATAAGAATCATCCGTTAAATCAGAATCTCCCCTTAAATCAAGCTCAGAACCTGAAATAAGGATCGACGGTTGCAACAATTCACGCCGAACCATGAATGAAGGCTGTCGATGTTGGGATTGTCACTCATGTTGGTGCAAAAACTGGAGATGATGGACTGCATCAGCAAGTTGAGATCGCTGGAAAGAAAAAATAGCATTTGATATTGCGACAAAGAAAGGCACCTTCTTTGGGGAAAAGCATGCAATCAAGAGAAATATGGGTAAGTTACCAATTATTGACATGCCATTTTATTTTGATCCATCTACAGAGGCAGGATCATCGCGGTAGCATGGTACCTTTTGACAATTCTTTGAAATTTGTCTATCACTGGCAAGGGACCCTGATGCCCTTGTCAATCTTGAGATGTTATTTTACCACTCGGATAAGGTTAGTGAAGGATTCTGCAGTGAACTCCTTGCAAAAGAGAAAGACAGGTAAGGAGATGAGGATGAATATCCAAATTGGATATTATGAGGTTGACTTGATTATTCTGGATCTTGGATCAGATGTAAACATTCTGACCAAGTAGACCTAGAAATTCATGGGAAATCCCACATTGAGATGTTCACTAGTGAATTTGCGACTAGCCAATCAGGAAAAGGTTTAGCCCATTGGTCATGTCTCAAACTTGGTTTTCGACATTGAAGGCATGAAAATCCATTTGACTTTGATGTGATAGAAGTAGTTGAAGATGGTGGTTCCTATCTCTCACTGCTAGGGATTGGATGGGCTAATGATAGCATGGCGGTTATCAACTTCAAAAAATGAGTTATGACATTTGAAAACCAGGATGTCAGGGTCATTGCTACTATGGACCCTCAAGAGGGACTTCGGTATATTGAACCTGTGAAGGATGAAGTCGGTAGAAGTTGGTATCACACTTATAACATCTCTGAAGACTATATCCATCCCACTGTCGATGGCGAACTTGGATGTAGTAGTGCAAGTTCTGCATCCAGTGACTCTGATGATGCTCTAGAAAATCAAGAGAATAGGTTGCATGAAGTATCATTCAGGAAATGCGGGATGATTACACAGTCTCTCTGACGTGTTGCAATTGAGATTATTGAGTTGCGAATTTATGAAGGGATACCAATGTTAACTGAATTCCTTAGAGAATTTGAAGAGAAACTATTTGAACCACAAAGGATATTGGCCCTAGACATTGTGCTGAAGGCTACTCCGACTTGATGGTGGGCGACACACAAGTAGATGATCCATGATTGGGGAAAGTGTCAGAGATTGATGATGGTGTGTTTCGATGATTCTGAGATCTATCATGCTGGGAGATATGACGGGAGAAATGATCCCACTAGTCATTTGATCGAGTGTCAGAACTTATGGGCATCGTGACCCAGAAATGAATGGGTCCATGCCTTTGTTCACACTTTGGAAGAGATGTCGAGATCCTGGTATGTAGTGGTAGAGTTGCGTAAAACTATTAGCACGAGGGAAGAGTTTTCCGTTTGCTTTGCATAGATGTTTAGTTTCTAGGATGCCAAACTAGACGTATGTCATGGTTTACAAATCATATGTGACATAGTACTAAAATTCATCCTTGTCGCATACCCAGTTGATCCACATGCGCACTGCTCGATACAATCCATGATGACATGCTACAACCTGCCTAGGGAACCTAAAGATGATGATGAGTTGCAGAATGTTAATATTCCGGAATCAAAAGGAAGCCATGACGTCACTACACCCAACATCTTGACGGATTCAATGAGTTAGCCATTGAAAATCCAGAAAGTCAACATTGGGTCAGAAGAAAACCCAAAATTTTCCAATATCGAGGACTATTGGGATGAGGAGACCATGGCCAAAATCATGAACCTACTACATGAATTCTAGAACCTTTTTCCGACATGGTTTTTAGAGATTAAGGGGATTTTAAGAGACCAAGGGGAGATGAAAATCCTATTGAAACTAGATGCAAAACCTGTGTGATAGAGGCCGTATCGAGTGAATCCATGATATAAGGACCATGTGAAGGCTGAGATAGACTGGATGTTAGATGCTGGGATTATTAATATTATAGAAGAATCAGAGTGGATAAGCCCTATGGTGGTCCAATATAAGAATACCAGTGAAATCTGCATTTGCATCGACCTAAGGAAGTTGAATGATGCATGCATGCATGATTCGTTTCTGACCCCATTTACAAATGAATTTCTTAAAGGAGTAGGCAGCCAGGAGATGTATTCCTTCACAGATGGTTTTTTGGGATACCATGAGATCCAGATTGCAAAGCAGGATCTCCTTAAGACCATGTTTGTCACTGAATGGGGATATTTTCAATATATAGTCATGCCTTTTGGGTTGAAGAATGCACTAGCAGTATTTTCTTGGGTAGTTGTCACTGTGTTTAAAGAATTTATTCAAAAGTTCTTGTAGGTGTATATGGATGATTGGAGTGTCTATAGACTAATTAGGGACCATCTCGACAACTTATGACTGATGCTAGAAGGTGTCGACAACATAAGATTGCATTAAACTCTAAAACGTGCATTTTTTGTGTGTTGTTTGGAATGCTACTTGGGCACATAATATGCAAGGAAGGTTTGTTGATTGATCCGACAAAGATCGCACTAATCCTTAGTTTGTTGCCACCAACGAATGTGAATATGCTTCGGGCGACGCTAGGGCACACAGGGTACTATCACAAGTTTATCAAAGGATATGATGTGACTACTACCCCTATGGAGAAGCTACTAAAGAAAGATGCTGCATTTGAATGGAACCAGGAATGACAAGAAATTTTTGACACATCGAAGGCCAAGATGGCCTTTGAGCCAATACTGGTATTTCTAGATTGGAATAAGGAGTTCCACGTGCATGTTTACACCTCTTCTGTTGCATTGGGGGTTGTGCTTGTGCAACCAGGTGTGGGTGACCAGGATCACCCAATCACATATGCTAGTAGAAAGTTGTCATTTTCTGAACAAAATTACACAAAGACTGAAAGAGAAGGCTTGGAAATGGTTTATGCCTTGTAAAATTTCAGGCACTATTTGTTGGGCGGACACTTCAAGATGTTCACTGATCCTTCTACTTTGCAATACGTGGTCAATAAGCATGTGTTGGGGGGGAATATTTATTGATGGCTGTTACTTTTCCAGGAGTTTGAATTTGAAATAATTGTGAAGCCAGGATGGTTGAACGTCAATCTGGATCATTTGTCTCTCATTGAGAATGATAGAGAACCAACCAATATTGATGATGGATTTCCATATGTGCAATTGTTCCGTGTTGACATCACAGATCATCACTATGCCCCAATTATCTAGTTCTTGGCCACTGGTGTCGCCCCGGATGACATGTCAACTAGCCAAAAGAAGCAGTAGATAGTAAAGGATTTCAATTTCCAGCTCATTGTTGGGTAGTTATATAAGCTTGGACTAGATGAAATCTTGCGACGATGTATCTTACTGCATGAGGAGGGTCCAATTCTAGAAGAAGCACATGCCAAAATTGCAGGAGGTCACTATGGAGGCCGGGATACTACGCGAAAGGTGTTGTGCGCCAAGTTATGGTGGCCTACATTGCATAATGATGCCACATATTATGCAAGGAGATGTGACATCTGCCAGTGTATCGGTAAACCATTGTGACGAGATGAGATGTCGATGGTGCCGCAAGTAACTCTCCAACCTTTTGATAAGTGGGCCATGGATTTTGTGGGTCCTATTAATCCAACAGGGAAGAGGATCAATGCGTGATACATCATTACTACAACCGACTATCTGACTAGGTGGGAGGAAGCTGCACCAGTTGTAGATTGTACTACTGCAACATCAACGTAGTTCATCTTTGAAAACATAATGACATGGTTTTGGTGTCCCCAGATCTTGATGAATGACCAGGGAAGTCACTTCGTCAACCAAAATGTGAAAGCGCTAACTGAGGAGTTACAGGTGCAACATAAGAGGAGTACACGATACCATCCGTAGGCGAATGGGACGGTCGAATCATTCAACAAAGTTCTAGAAACAACGTTGAAAAAGGTATGTAATGCTAACCATGATGTCTGGGACCTAAAAATTCCACTAGTGCTATGGGCCTATCGCACTACTTGCAAATGGCTGATAGGATAGACACCATTCAAGCTAGTCTATGGGAAAGAGGTGGTCATGCCCATGGAATACATTGTTCCTATTTTGTGCATTACCGCGACAACATGCATGGATGATGTAGAAGAATTAGAAGAGTGCAATGCTTAGTTGATCCAGCTTGAAGAAGACTGCTTTATTGCTGGCTTCCACCAGCAGGTTGTGAAGGATCGATAGAAGGCATGGCATGACCACCACATTAAGAAAAAATAGTTTGCAGAAGGAGATTTGGTGTTGTTATACGATAGTAAGTTTGTAAAGCATCCAGGTAAGTTACAAATGCACTGGTCAAGTCTATATCTTGTTCATTCCATTACTTTTGGTGGTGCAGTTTAGTTGCAGCAATTCGATGGCACGATATTGTCGACACTTATCAATGGGAGTTGCTTGAAGCCCTATAGGATGGGGCTAGAGCTGCGCACTGCATAAGGCGCTATGAAAAAAAAACCAAGGATTTTGTTACAGAGCAGCAAGGAGAGCTAGGGGAAGAGGCTATGCAAGGTTTGAGTTTCTAGCGACGAAAAGGAGACCACTTGCAAGAGCTGTAGAGTGGTGGTGTAATACCCCGCTTACCCTTCGTTGTATCCTAGAATACCCTGGAGGGTGATGACTGGGTAGAGGAGGAAGGGGGCAGCAAGATGGTTAATTTTAAGTTACTTTTAGTTAGGCTAGTTCATTTTATTAAACCTTAACGATTGATTTAGCATATACACTTTGTTCATGGATTGATTTGCAAAAAGTAAAAACTGAAATTGAAAGAGACCTGCAATGGTGGATAGAGGCGGCTAGGATGCACTAACAGTCCTCTAAAACTAAAACTTACTATTAATTAAACTAAAATACAACTTCTGTGTGACAGCCCGCACATTTCTGACTAAATCCCGCGAGGGGGCCGCGAGATTTTTCCAGAAATGAGCGAGGGGGTCGCACAAAATGTGAAAACAGCTGCAACTTGAGATTCTGGGCTGAGGTCGCACCTGTATGAGGATTAAGTGTGCCCTAGGTGCACCTGTTGGCCAGTTAAGAGCACCCCAGTCTCACCTTTCCCCCGATAAGAGCGTCCTGCTCCGAAAAAGGGTTTTTTAGGGATGCAGGGTTAGATCTGGTCGACAGTAACTAGTAATGGGGTTAGTCTGACTCGGCTCAGCCTAGCAGAGTCTTCAGAGCTGACTAAAACAGGAAATAAAATGGATTTAAACAGATCTAACACTAAACTTTTGAAAACTAGGGTAAAATTGAAAAACTTTAAAAACTTTAATTTTTCTGCCCAAGGATCCTGTGGGATCAACCCAGGGGAGTTACCAAAGCTGTAGTGAGAATTTATCCTCACTACAGAGGCAGGAATGCCTCCCTTGTGCCTATAGGGCAAAGGGTAGGTTCCCACCCTTTGAAAACAGTAAAAAATGGAATGAAAATATGACATAAACAGAGATGCGAATTCAAACTAAGCTGATCTAAACAAGAGTAAGCAAATGTAAGCTACTGTAAACTAAATCTAAGAGTTAATGACAGAAAATAAAGAAGAGGAGATGAAGCATTGTTTAACCCCTCTGCACATAGTAGGTTAGGGTTCTGCCTCCGAAACTTGCAAAATAAACCTAAGCTACAATGGAGAAAACCTGCAAACAATGTTAATGAAAAACCTGCAAATAGAAATGAGGGTTAGGAAACAAAACAAATAAATAAACATGAACATAAATTATACCTCACTTAGGTGGAAATGGGCCACCATGCCCTAGCTCATGGGAGAACCTCTCTCTTGGTTGGGAAGCAATGGCTTGATGAGATGGAAATGGAGGAGAGGGCGAGTGGGTGGTTTGAGAGAAAAAGGTCTCAAAGCATCCACAGGTGGCATAACAATAGGCAAGTGAGGAGTGTTTTGAGAGTGACCCCCACCCTCTTTTTATAGTTTTTCCAAGGGATTTTAGGGTTTTAAGCCCTTGGTCAGGGCTTTAGCCCCTTTTTCAGGCCTTTAGCCCCTTCCTCCCTAACTTTAGCCCCTTTTAGGGTTTTATCCCCTTTTTGAAGGCTTTAGCTCCTAGGGGGCTATTTTGGGCTCCTTTTTGGGGTTTTTAGCCCTTTTCTTCATCCTTGGGCTCTTTTGGAGGTGTGGGGGTCAAATGGAAGGTCTTATGGAGTGAAATGAGTGTTGTGAGATAGTGTCCTTGGGTGGTGTAGGCCATAAAGAGCTATTTGGGGGATTTTTGGGTTAACAGATTGCCCCTTGATGTGTGAGGGTAGGAGCTCAATGTATGGCCGATGGACATCATAGGATTTACTGTAGAGAGGTGGTGCTTCTGGGGATGAGGCATGGTGGATTTTGATTTTTGTATTAATTTGGTTCCCATCAATGGGTGAGATAAAAAAAGTATGTGACATGTATATGGACGAGGCGGGCATTCCCATGCTCGTGACAATGTCAAAAGAATCATTTCATCTATGCTCTACAATCCAAGAGCCGATCATATACAACTATTGTTACAATGATGGTTGCCTCCATGTGAGGCTAAATACACTACTGATCTGGTACATTGGACCCATGGCATTCTCATGGAATGCTATATCTTCATGACTAACAGTTTGCTAGATCTGGTACATAGCTGTGTGGACTCCCTGATTGAGAGTTAGAGTCTTTGTGGTACAAGTATGCTACATCAATCATAAAGGTATATAGAAGCACTGCTGGGGCTTCAAATAATTGTCTCCAATGCAACCCAGAAATCACAAGGGACATAAGTTGTTTAGGTCCCTCGAGTGGACTCACCAATGTGCTAGAGTCGGGTGACATTCGGGGTCTTCGACCAAGTATTGTGTGGAACAAACCCTGTATGAATCTCAGTGGTGCGATGATGGAGTTGAAGTCGAGCACGTGAGAAACAATCATCCCAAGAGGCACTAAGGACTCCTCTCAAGTGGTCCAAGGAACTCATCAATGATGTAAATGAAACCAAGGTATAGGGACCTCTGGGTCTCTCCTTTGGAATATGTGTGTTGGCATCGATAGAGGGAGACCTGCCCCTAGTCAAGGAAATGATGTTTCCTTGACCAGGAGCACGAGGGATAACCAAAAGTTGTGAAGCAATCTGCGAACTGACTCACTGAATTGGGGGGGAGGGGAGGGAAGGAAAAAAAAATTGAACAGGGGCAGGGGGGGAGTGGGAGACTCAAACTTCCTTTGTTTAGAGTATGATGGCAGGGTGGACCAGGAAACAAATGAAACTGACTCAAGGGAGTGGGATCATAGCTATAATACCGGGAATGTCGTTGCAGATGGGAAATACTTGGAGGAGGTGGACACTTTTGATACTGATGGGATCCAAGGAAGACACATTGTAGAGTACTTTGAAAAAAGGCAACCCAATGTGGGGATGCTGCCAAATTATTTTATGTGGGGTGGTGTCTAGGGACACCATTGTTGTATGATCTCGTGGATTTTTTGCGAGCCCAAGAAGGTAAGTGCTCGATGATGCTTTTAATTTTAGAGAGTCTAAAAGCATGAAGAAGACTCCAGTGGGGGATATTTTTCATTGGTAGTCTCCTGTGCCCGAAAAAGGATAAAAGTATACATAGGAGAGCTTCCCCATCTTGGAGGGGACGAGAGACTTCTTTACCGTTGGTAGTCCAATCAGGCTGGAAAACGTTAAACCTATACTGACTGGACGGTCATTCAAATACTTTTATGAGCATGAACGAAACCAAGTTTGCTCGATGATATTTTCTTGTTGAGATGGCTAGAAAAGAGCTTAATGACAACTGGTGGTGAGATTTTTCATAAAGTGCAGCCCCTCTGCCTGAGAAAGCACAAAAGTATGCAGAGGGGAATGGTCTTGGCTTGAGTGTGCCAATGAGGTCCTTTTCGTGAAATGGTCTACATGGTACGCAAAAGGAGGTAAATGAGACGATGTAGATTCCCTTTCCTATACTTTAGTGAGTGGGAAAGGAAGTAGATGTGCTCGACAATCTTTTAATTGTTTTAAGGAGTCAGAAAAGAACTTAAACGAAACTCCAATGTGGTCAACCAACTGTGGTGGCACGAGTGGTGCCCCATGTCAGGACGGTGTACAGAGGTCCAAAGGTCATCCGTGCAGTATGGACGGAGCAGAAGGCTCTCAAACATACCAATACATGCGTGGGATAGATCGCGGTAGAGGCCTGCGAGTTGGTGCGACAGAGGCACGCAAACCGAGGTGGCTCTCGAACAGAGGTCAAGAGAGTGTGTGTGTGTGTTGCGGTGGACAAACTTGACTACATGCGATGTAAGTACAAGTTCAGAGGCATTTATATGCCAAATATGTGCAAGAAAAGAAATCATTTTGTGGACAGTGGTCCAGAGGTTCATGTAAGGTGCGGTAAAAAGAAAAGACAATCTATGTGTTAAAAATAAAATAAAAGCTAAAATTATAGTCCTTGACGGGCGGTGGCCCGAGGATGCTTCTATGCCAAATACATGGAAGAAAAATAAAGGTGTTTGTGGATGATGGTCTAGATGTCCGTGGAAGGTGCAGTGAAAAAGACAATTATAAATGCAAAAACAAAAGTATAGTACAATCCTTAACGGGAGGTGACCCGACAACTTGCATGAGTAGCGATCGGGTGGTGTGATACGAGTACTGGTCTATAGACACTCGCATCATCATGTCATGGTTCATGAATCGAGGTGACTTGTGGGAAATGGTCTCGAAATTGAATGATTAAACCTGAGATAGTGGTATCATAAGGAAATGAAGATTTGATCTCGGAGGTGTGAGAGGTGTCTCGAACAGGTTTCGGGTGACTTTTGACTATCAGCTGATGGTGATGCCTTTGATTTTTGTTGAAAAACGTTGAAAAACAAGAAAAATAAAATGAAGTGACTCATTGGTGATGTTAACCGTAAAATTTCTTGAGGTAGAGCCCATTGTGAGGGTTCTCCAAGAGTTGTCCATCAGAGTTAATGAGGGTGTATGCCCCTTTTTTGAGGCAACAATGGACGACGTATGGGCCATACCACATTGATTCGAAATTGCCTTTGCCCAATTTATCATTGGGTTGGTCATAGAATAGTACCATATCACCTTTGCTGAAGGTGCGAGGGTGGACATGGGAGTCATATTGGATCTTTGATCATGTTTTTGCTGCTTCGATGGCTTGGAGGGAAGCTCGATGGTCTTCTATGGTTTGCTCAAGTTGGAGGAGCCGTTCTTCTAAAGGTGAAGTATCAAGAAGGAGTTCCATCGCGAGGTGAAGAGATGGGATTTGGAACTCTATAGGGAGCACCGATTTAATGCCATGTACTAGGCGAAAAGCGGTGAAACCGGTTGTGGTTTTTGTGGATGTGCGATAAGCCTATAGGGAAGAGAATAGCATGTGATGCCAGTTAGTTTTGTGATTTCCTACCATCCATTGGAGCATTGTTTTGATGATTTTGTTGACTAATTCAAATTGGCAATTGCCTTGAGGGTAGTAGGAAGAAGAGTACCGGTGTTCGAATTTCAACATGGTTGATAATTCAACCCATACGATGTCCTCAAAGTGTGCCCCATGATCGGAGACTAATTGTTTGGGGACACCAAACCATGTAATGATATGGTTGAAGAAGAAACGTGCTGCAGTTTTAGCTTTGCAATCGAATGTGGGCATGGCTTCGGACCACTTGGTGAAGTAATCGACTACCATGATAATGTACTTGTGGCCATTAGCTAAGACGAGGTTGATGGTCATGAAGTCAATTTCCCATTTTCAGAAGGGCCTGACTGTGATTATGGGATGTAAAGGTATGGGGGGGGTTCTTGCCTTTGGGCCAAAAAGTTGACAGCTGCAGCAATGTTTTACTGCCTCTATGCAATCAGCAAAGATGGAGGGCCAAAAATAGCTGATGCGTAGAATCTTTTGGGCAGTTGCTAGACCTGAAAGGTGACAACAACAAGCTCCGCTATGACTGTTGTTGAGGATGGTCTCGGCCTTGTCACGGGTGAGGCAATGACATAGGATGGTATCAATGCCTCGACAATACAAAACATCTCCAATCAGCAAGTGGTGAATGGCTTGATGTCGGATGCGTCGCCTATCCTCACAGTTGAAGTGCGCTGGGAACTTTTGCGTTTGTAAATAAGCAAGGATGTCTCCATACCATGGGTCATTAGTAGATATGACGAATAGGAAGTCATCAGGGAGATCATCCATGGGGATTGATGATGCGGCTAATAGGGGTAAGTCGGTCATGAGTGTGGCTAGTGTGAGTGCCTTTGTGCTTTTTGGAGACACAAACTCTAGGTCGAACTCTTGGAGGATGACTACCCACTTGGCTACTCGACCTTGTAGAAGGCAGCGGCTTAAGAGGTACCGCATCGGGTTTGAATCAGCCACTACACGAGTATGGTTAGCAATGATGTAGTGGCGCAGTTTTTGAGCCGAGAAGACGATAGCAAGGGCTAATTTCTCCTCGGGTGAATATCGTAATGGGGGTCCTGTTAGCTTCTAACTAATGTAGTAAATCACGTACTCATGGTGAGCATCATATTCTTGGACCAAGACTCTAGCAATGGCATTTTCTAAGGCTGACACGTAAAGGATGAATTCTCGAGTGAAATATGGTGGTGAGAGTAATGGTGCAGAAGCCAGGGCTTGTTTGAGTGCCTTGAATGATTCTTGTGCTTGCTAATCCCAAACAAAGGGGATTTTTGTGTAGAGCAGGTGGATGAATCCATAGGATTTTGTTGCATACTCTGGCACAAAGCAGCGAAGGAAGTTGGCCTTGCCTGGTAGGATTTGTAGTTGGTGCTGAGTTCTTGGGGAAGGAAGATCAAGGATGGCCTGAACTTTGAGGGGATCTATCGTTATGCCTTTGTGAGAGACGATAAATCCAAGTAAACAGCCCACTGGGACACAGAAAATGCACTTGAGTGGGTTTAGGTGGATGTTGTACTTGCGGCAACGTAAAAAGACTTGACGCAAGTCATCTATATGTTGTGCTTGTTTTCGTGATGGAGCGATGAGATCATCCAAGTAGACCAAGATGATGTGAACTAAATCGTGGAAACAATTTGTCATAGCACGCTAGAAGGTGGCTCCAACATTTTTGAGGCCAAAGGGCATGACTTGGTAAGTGAATGTGCCCCATGGGGTTGTGAATTCCATCTTGTAATGGTCTTCTTTTTGGATATGTATTTGGTTGTATCCAAAAAAACCATCCATGAAGCAGAAGGCCTCATGTCCGACGCATGTGTCGATGATTTGGTCGATGAATGGGGTGGGGAAGTTGTCCTTGGGACATGCCCCATTAAGATCGCAGAAGTCTGTGCAAACGCAAACGGTACCCTATTTTTTGTTCATGGGAACATGATTAGAAACCCAAGTTGTGTATGAAATGGGATAAATGAAGCCGGTTGTGCGCAGCTTCTCTATCTCAGCTTTCACTGTAGCCACTTTGGATGGATGGATGGGCCGTTGCTTCTAGCGGATGGGTGCCACATCATGCCATGTGTCAATGTGGTGTTCCATGATGGATGGATATAAGCTGGGCATTTCAGTGTATGACCAAGCGAAGATGTCACAAAATTCTTGGAAGAGAGCAGTGTAGGCATCGAACTCTTCCGGGAAGCAAGATGCCCCCAGCATGATTTCTTCAACGATCTCAGAGTTGGTTGAGATGTTGATTTTAATGGTTGGTGAAACGTTCACCATGTTCCCTTCTTCGAAGGCATCAGGAACTGGGATTAGGTTCTTAAACCAGTCAACCTTCCCGTGGATGAAATCTTTGGTCTCCATGGAAAACTAGTCAGACTGCGACACACGCTCTTTCAGGAGGAAGAATGAGTGATGGTGCATGTCGTCCCATGGGTATTATGGGGTAGTTAGAGCTTCAAGTATCTCCTCATCGTTGTTGAAGCAATGAAGAGACAGGTTTGATGGACCGTCGTTGGAGATGGGGATGAGCTAGTCGAAGGAACTGGACATCATGTAAATGGACATGGTGTCTGACGAAGGAGGTGGTGGGTGAACTTCTTCGATCAAGGTGATCTCAGACTCAAGGGAATGGTGACAGAGGTCAGTGAGAGCCATTCAAAATTCGGGTAGGTATTGGCAATGGTGGGAGTAATGCCCATACAAGATGCAAAGGGTGCAAGCATGGTTTGTCCTCAATGCCTTGTTCTTGACTACTGGAACGATTGGGAGTTCAACCATGGGGATTTTTTCCTTCGTATCCATGGAATCCAAATGCACACGGATCACTGATATTTCAGGGAAATCCTGAGTTGGATGGCCTTGTTTTTCACAGAAGGCACAAGGTGGAACTTATCATGGTTTTGCGGTGGCTTTGGTGTTCTTTCCCCTAGCCCTTTTGGGTTGGGGTGGTGTAGGTGCGGGTGCGGCGGTTGGCCTATGTAGACTGGGTGGGGGGTGGGACTCAACCGCAATAGGTTGCACTAGAGTTAACATAACCTGGAGCATCGCTGGTTGAGCTGGTGGATCTAGATACCACATCGGGATCCCCAACGTAAAGTTGGGTTGTAATGCCTCGGTTTTTACCCCATTGCATTAGATGTATATGATGTATATATTGTAAATGATCATGGTGTGGAAATAAAGGCCAAGGCCCCACCATTGATCGGTCATGTTATGTTTTGGATTTAAATTGTCACCGATGGTATATCGGGGCATGCGGCATATATTACGATGGTCATCATGTAAATATACATCTATAATTAATTAAATGAACCCAACCAGCTACGATCGTGGCGACTAAAATGAGGAAGTGACATGATTTTCACAAGGATAAGGGTGGGAGAAATGTCAACCTTGGCCAATGAGAGAAAACCCATGTGTCTTCTACCAAACACTCTCATTAAATAATTACTGCTGGTGGTTGAGGCAGTTAATTGCTTCGGGAGTGGGGTGGCAGGACTGTCAGTCCTCACCCTCACGCACACTCCACCCCCTGTTGACTTCACTCACGCAGGCAATTCCACTCTCCCTCTGATTTTGCTGTTCATCTCTCACGCATACATTTTTCTTGGCTCCACGAGTTGTTGAACCCCCACGCAGTGCAATTTCACGTCCTTCCTGTTGTTGTGCATCCACGGATAAAAACGGAGCTGTTCTTCCTCACGCAGGGCTTCCATTGTCTGTTCATTCCTCACGGGGTTTGATTGTTCCCCTCACGCACAGGAATTTTTGGGTTTTCCCACGTCGTTCCTTTCCCTGCAAAATCATGGATGCTGTGGCTATCAAAAGTCAGTATTTCTCTCTTCCTCTGCGTGGCCTTTATGTGTTTTCTCAGTGATTCTATTGCCCAGGACTAGTGGCATTTCCCATGTTTACTGTAAGCTGTACTCCCTGATACATTTTGGGACTGTTATTTTCCCACGTTGTTGGTTGTGTTTCCGTGGTCTTCCTTACATCTTTGGGGATGTGGTAATTTTGTTTGAAGAGTCATTTGACCACAAAAGGGCCAAGAATGACTCAGAATTCGTTTTCCCTGATTTAAGCTATGATAGCTAAATTGATTGCCTGAGTGTAATGGTTGGTATTTGGACTGTATTGGGAGCAGGGATGGGGGCTTAGTTTTGCTTGATAAACCTGGTGGCTGGAAACCACAAAGACAGAGCTAGAGGGCTGGCCTTCTTCTCCATCACCCCTAAATAGCACTGGAAGGGAATGCAGGGCCTGAGGGACTGTGTAGCAGAGAAGGGACTGATTCCTTGTGTTGGGTGTGTTTAGGTGTCTTAGAGGTCAGGCTAGTTCTGGTGTAAGTGTTCTTGGCTCTCTAATGAGCTCACCAGCTTAGCATTGAGCCTTTCCCTAACTGCTTGATGGCCTGATAAACCCAACTTTGTTGGCTTGGCTGTGTGTTTTGTATATCCTTGGCTATGTGTAAGCCTACTAGTTCCCTTATTCCTTGGAGAATCATGCCCAGCTCGGGGGTGGTAGCGTTGCTGAGATATTAAGGAGCATGCTAGCCTATGGTTGGATGGAATGTTGCAGCGACATAGCTGGTTGCGGAGCAAATTTTTCATAAGATAAGTAATATTGTCCATTTTTACTTCTACAACCATGTTTACTGTTAATGATATGAAATGAACATGTTGAAAGGATGCTTGTAGGAATGTATGTTGTTTCCACTGTGCATGTTAAATGTTCATGTGTGTATGACAAACAATTGCATTGGTGCATGTTCTACTGCATTGCATTCTATTCCAGCATTCTGTTTCAGCAATTTTATGCCTGTACATGTTCATGGGGCTCTTAGCCCATGTGTTTGAAGTTTGGGTCACGTCCTCTACGCCGGTCGAAAGCATGGGGACGTGACATGGGTAGGCTTAAGGTGGCCATGACCGGCTTGCTCATGACACTAGGTGGGGGAAAGAGGAAGGGAATTGTGTGGACTGGAGATGAGCCCACATAACTCCCAGCTGGTTGCATGTGGGGGTGCAGTTGTGGTTGTGGCTGCGCGTAATGCTATTGATGCGGGTGATGTTGCGGTTGCTGTCGGCATTGCGGCTGTGGACAATGTTGTGGTTGTGGTTGGGGATATGGCTGCGGTTGCTATTTGGGTGCAGCGGTGCTTGATGAGACCATGCACAAGTCTACAGTTTGATTTTGTGTTGGTGGTGGTGACACCAACGGGAAAGGAGCCATCATGGTGGGATTGGTAAACAACCTAGGGCCCACATTCAACGATGGGGAGGCTAGTGTGTTTTCAACCACAGTGTTGGTTACAGGGATGACATTAGCATGTATGGTCGCCCCTTGTGGCTCAATGGTGATGATGGTAGGGATAAAGTTGGTAGGCACTGTTAACCCTTGCGGATCATGGTAGGTGAGTTGGTCAACCATCACAATCTTCCCTTTGTGGGGGAACATCATGAGGTGGCAGACAGTTGACGCGACAGCTCGCATGGCGTACATATAACTCCTCCCAAGGAGGAGGTTGTAGTCAAGTTGAGCATTGACGACTTTGATGTCGATCAGGACTGTCTTCCCAGCTAATGTGATGGGGACATGGGGGAGGATTCCTTGGGCTTTAGTGGGGTGTCCATCATAATCCCGTAGAGTCATGGATGATGGTTGCAGAATTGGTGATCCAAGCTTTTCCCAAACCAAGGTAGACATGATGCACATGGATGCCCCCTCATCCACTATGCATCGGTGCACAACTAAGTTCTGGATGGATACCGAGATTTGGAAGGTGATAGTGGAAGGCATGAGCGGCTCTCCATTCTCTGTGTCAAATGTGATTATCTTGGAATCAGAAGGGTCTACTGCCCCTAGAGCAGCTAGTAAGGATTTCTGCTGTGTTGGGCACGTTTTAAGTACCTCAAGAGCATACAGGGCGGTTGGCATTTGGGCCAAATCATCCACAATGCTATAGATGACTGCAGCTCTAGTTGTGGTGTTATTGGCAAGTTTGCATATGGGGGGCTCCAGGAATGGGGGTAACTAGAGAGGTAGGTTGGTTGTCTTAGATGTGGATGCTACTGATGAGTCAACAGGTTTGGTGGTGGTACCATACTGATTTTTTCTAGTCTGTAAGTTGACCTCTTCAGTGGTCATGGTCATAAGGTGGTGAAAACCTATTTCGGCCATAGGTAGTGCCCCCGGAGCATTGGGATTGGCCTAGGGAGGGGTAGCGGTTGCCACCAATCCTTGGACTGGTAGTGGGTTTTGAAGCACCATGGGAGGAGGTCCTTGTGATGCTTGGTTGGGTTGGCCTTGAGTGGGGGCATTGGCGGCTTGTCGGGCCTCATTTTGAATGGCTTGCTTAGCACGAGCCATGAGGGGACACACAAATGTGTAATGCCCATAAACATCACAGAGTGTACAAGGTTGGTTTGTGCACAACGATGCGTTGCATATTGGTGGATTTTGTCGTGGGGGGTTCTGGGCTGGTCAGTTAGCCATGACATTATTGGGAGGGTTCAGGTGCTAACCGCCTCCCCATGGTTGGTTATTTCCTTGGTTGCGGGGCCAGTTGTTTCTAGATTGCTCTTATTGATTATTGGGGGTAGGCTAGTTGGGACGGTTTTGTTGTGCGAACGCTTGTCCCAATGGAGCAGGTGGGGTGGGGGCTTGAACTTGTTGCACTTGCGGTGCATAGTATATTTGTGGGGGTGGTGGTGCCACAAATGTGGGCATTTGCCACACATACTGTTGTGTTGGCCAAGCCATGGCCTGAGCCTGCTACAATGGTGTAGGTTGTGCATAAGAGGTTGTTGCTCCAGACTGGGACATCATTATAGCATAGTTCGAAGATTGGTTTTGATAAGCAACATTAGCAGTGTTGCTTGGTTGGGGTGTAACGACAGGTGGTGTGGGTCAAGGCTGTGGTTGTGGGAGACTGACCCTATGATACCATCTGCTACGTGGGATGCCCCCGGTGCATCACGGTAGGAGGTACTCAGACGAGGAGCGTCTGGAATGATAGTATACAAGTATCTCGACTAGGCATAGATGAGGTCAAATTGTTGGGCCTTCAATATGGCCTCTTCTTCAGATTGGGGACGTTCATATGTGACGTCCTTTGTGATGGGTNAGGAACCAATCCAAGAAGATCTTGTCATCAAGTTGGATCTTACACAAGCTACGGCACCCCCGCCACTCATGGATATGATCAGTGATGTGAGTGGCAGTGTTTTGGCAACAGGATAACAGGATCTCCACCCCCTCGTCATATCTGATAGGGAGTTGGAAATACTATAGGAACATGAAGGATAGGGAATTGAAGTCGGGGTACTTGGCTTGTAGCAGCTCAATGTACCATTTGGCCGCAGCACCTATAAGGGTGCGTTGGAACAACCTCATCCTGATGGAGTCGTCTACAATGCTATTGGATGAGCACCATAGATGGAATGTCATTATATGATTTTGGGGACATTCCCTGGCTTTTCCTTCAAACTTTGGGATGTTTGAAGGTAGCTTAGCTGGAATGGGTGGCCAAAAGGCTTGGTGACATATGGGGTCATTTTTCAATCTAGCCAATTGAGGAAAGTTCAAATGAGCCATGAAGGGCACGTTTGACCCCAAGTTGATGTGGGATGGGGCCATGATGGGGGTGGGGCTTATAGGTGCAAAACACATCTGCATAGATGGGGGTGCTTGTGGTGGCACCATGGCGGATGGGCCAATGCCCCCGGGTGTTGTGGGTGCGATGGTATGGGTAGTGGGGGATTTTCCCCCATGTATGGTGGTAGGGACAATGTGGGTGGTGGGTGCACTGCCCCCCTGTGTGGCAGGGGGGACAATGTGTGTGGAGGGGCCACTGCCCCCATGTGTTACCATTGGGATAGCTTGGCTGGTCACTATAGGTGGTGGAAATTGGCTAATGACAATCTACATGACTGTGCTTGGATTGCTTGCCACGTTGTGGGTGGAAGGTTGTGATGTGGACATGGGTCCACTTGCTAAGGTTAGACCGAAAAAAGGATTCAAGTTTGCACTAGCCATGGGGCTTGATGGTGCGGTGTGGAGGTTTTGGTTTAGACTGATATGGGTCTGAATCAGAATCATAGGCTATGTGGCCCTCTGATGGTGTGGGAGATCACTAAGAACGGCTACGATGATGCTGACTGAGTGTTCCAAATGGTGGTGGTTCGCCTCTTAGGCATGAGGAAGATTGTGGAGGATCAATTGTGTTCGCTTTTGTGTATGAAACTGGTGGGTATGAAATTTGGACCCCGGTTTCAATGGCTTCCTATTGGCTGAAGGTGGTCTCTCGTCCACCAAGACTACCAGAAGACAACGCTTGGCTTGTTCCTCACGGGTGCTTCTACTCAATCGGAAGGGGTCATTTCCCGTTTCGCTTGGCAATTCCTCTCAGTGGCCAGCTACTTTGGGGTTCCTGTGGTACTCCTCACAATGAGTTTCTAGGCAAAGCCCAAGTACTTCCCATAGTTGTAGCAGTCAGGGACTTATGTCCTTAAAGACTGCAAGATTGATTGAAATTAGTGTAAATTTGGTAAATTTTAAGGCTTACTCAACGTCATGAATTGAGTTGGGTTGATTATTTGGTAGGGTGTGTTGGTTTGCTTGCTTATTCTAGTATTTGGTTTGCAATATGGTTTATGAATTCATGGTAGAGCTCATATCATGGTTTTGTATGCAAACATAAATAGAAATTTGTAAGAAAATGTAGTGATCAACCCTGAATTGTTGGCCTAACTAAATGTCTATCTCTCAGTGATATTCTTCTGCAACCAAGAGAAGGTGTTGGGCTCTCAACAAAATGGGACTAAACCCATCCATAGATCCTTAGGTCACCTCCCAAGTGCTAGGTTGGTCATCAGGGACGACGCTTTGCACCGTGAGAAGACATCCTTCTCTACCCCCTGTACCTTCCAGGTCACCTGGTTTTAGTGGTTTGGGAAAAATACCATGGAGTGCCTAGATCAATACGAGATTACCCTTCGTCATATCCCAGAATACCCCAGAGGGTGATGACTAGGTAGAGGAGGAAGGGGGCAGCAAGATGGTTAATTTTAAGTTACTATTAGTTAGGCTACTTCATTTTATTAAACCTTAACGATTGATTTAGCATATACACTTTGTTCATGGATTGATTTGCAAAAAGTAAAAACTGAAATTGAAAGAGACCTGCAATGGTGAATACAGGCGGTTGGGCCGCACTAACAGTCCTATAAAACTAAAAATTACTGTTAATTAAATTGAAATACAACTTTTGTGTGACATGCCGCACATTTCTGACTAAATCCCGCGAGGGGGCCGCAAGATTTTTCTAGAAATGAGCGAGGGGGTAACACAAAATGAGAAAACAGCCACAACTTGAGCTTTTGGGCTGAAGTCGTGCCTGTTTGAGGATTAAGTGTGCCTTGGGTGCACCTGTTGGCCAGTTAAGAGCACCCCAGTCTCACCTTTTCCCCTGATAAGAGAGCCCTGCTCTAAAAAAGGGTTTTTTGGGGATGCAGGGTCAGATCAGGCTGACAATAACTAGTACTGGAGTCATTCTGACTTGGCTCGGCCTAGCAGAGGCTTCGACACTGACTAAAATAGGAAATAAAGCAGATTTAAATAGATCTAACACTAAATTTTTGAAAACTAGGGTAAAATTGCAAAACTTTGAAAGCTTGAAATTTTCTGCCCAGGGATCCTGTGGGATCGACCCAGGGGAGTCGCCAAAGCTGTAGTGAGAATTTCTCCTCATTACAGGGGCAGGAATTGCTCCCTTGTGCCTATAGGTCACAAGGGTAGGTTCCTACCCTTTGAAAACAATAAAAAACAGAATGAAAATATGACATAAACAGAGCTGCGAATTCAAACTAAGTTGATCTAAACAAGAGTAAGAAAATGTAAGCTACTGTAAACTAAATCTAAGAGCTAATGACAGAAAATAAATAAGAGGAGGTGAAGCATTGTTGACCCCCTTTGCACACAGTAGGTTAGGGTTCCACCTCCAAAACCTACAAAATAAACCTAAGCTACAATGGAGAAAACATGCAAACAATGTTAATGAAAAACCTGCAAATAGAAATGAGGGTTAGGAAACAAAACAAATAAATAAACATGAACATAAATTATACCTCACTTAGGTGGAAATGGGCCACCATGCCCTAGCTCATGGGAGCACCTCTTTCTTGGTTGGGAAGCAATGGCTTAATGAGATGGAAATGGAGGAGAGGGAGAGTGGGTGGTTTGAGAGCAAAAGGTCTCAAAGCATCCACGAGCAGCATAACAATAGGAAAGTGAGGAGTGTTTTGAGAGTGACCCCCACCCTCTTTTTATAGTTTTTCCAAGGTATTTTAGGGTTTTAAGCCCTTGGTCAGGGCTTTAGCCCCTTTTAGGGTTTTAGCCCCCTTTTTAGGGCTTTAGCTCCTAGGGGGATATTTTGGGCTCCTTTTTGGGGTTTTTATCCCTTTTCTTCATCCTTGGGCTCTTTTGGAGGTGTGGGGGTCAAATGGAAGGTCTTATGGAGTGAAATGAGTGTTATGAGATGGTGTCCTTGGGTGGTGTAGGCCATAGAGAGCTATGTAAGGGATTTTTGGGTTAACAGGGGGCATTGGCTTCATCATTGGGAAGGGACCATTGTTGTCCAATGTTGCTGATGTGTCTGGATTGTGGAGTGGTCTATTGTTTCATCATGACCCATGATGTGGGTTCCTTCTGTGTGTTTCTTCCACATTTTGTTTTGGGCTGTGTCTTTTTCCCCTCGCGCACAGATTGAGGATCGGTTCCTTCCCCATCTGCAGACTATGTATTATTCCATTGTTTCTTTAGGGGATTGGGCTATTGATCTATCCCTGGTTGGGTTGCTGCATGTGAAAACATCCTTTTGGGGTTTTTATGTGTGTCTATGTTTTCCCCTATCCATGCTGGGAGTTTGGCTTCTTTCCCAATTGCGGACTGTGTAATGTTTCCATCATTTCATTGTGATATTGGGGCTGTTGTCTTCCCTTGGTTTTCTGTTGCTGTGTGTGCAAGTTCCTTATTGGGTTGTAGCTAAGTTGTTTTGGCCATGCTAGGGCCAAGAACAACTCTAAGTTATCTTGTGGACTTGAGCCTTGTTCATCCTTTTGTTTGGGGTTGTCACCCTGTTGTCTTCATCTTCTTCACAGAGCTGTGAACTGTTTGTTTTGCTGCGGTATGCAGTGGTTGGTCTTTTGATTATTGAGAGTAGGATTAGAGGCTGGGTATGCTTGAGAAAACTGGTGTTTGAGGCCACCAGCTTAGAATTTATCCTTTCCTAGCGCCTTGACGGCCTGATAAACCCTACTGTGTGGGCTTGGCTGATGGGTGTATCTTCGCTATGTGTAAGCATTCTTTGACCCTTATTCCTTGAGGAATCATGCGTAGCTCAGGGCTGGCAGTGTTTCTGAGAGATTGATGAGGACCCTGGACTATGGTTGGGTGGAACGTTGCAGCCACATAGCTGGTTGCGGGACGAGTTCTTATTAGATGAGTATTCTTGTACATTTTACTTCTGCAATTATATTTACCAATTAATGATTAATGAACTTGTGGCATGCTTGAATGAAGGTATGTTTTCTTCTGCTATGTATATGAAGGATTATGCATCTTAGTATGTATTATGTTTAATCATTTTATTTCAGCATTATATGCCTGTTCATGTTCATGGGGATGTTTGCCAATATGTTTGGAGTTAGTAGCATCCTTTTCATCGGCCAGAGGGTCAGGGACGTTACAGTGTGGTATCAGAGCTCTAGTTGTAGCGTGGTCCTAAATGGGCCATGACAAATCGGATAGAAGAGGCAGGTTTCCTTCTGCCCCATAGCAATTAGAAAATTCTGATATGAAAACTCAGAAAATTTTCTAAGTGCCAGAACTATCGGCCCATCGGAAGACTTAGTGACAATATCTTTCGATGCAGCGGGAACTTAGTGGGAAGGACACCCGATGGACAGTAACCGGAAAAAATTTGAAAATTTTTCTAAGTCCAACCATCAGTGATCGGCGGAAGATAGTTGTTCTCATTGCCGATGGTTAGATGAGGAAACTACCGATGAACATCAATAAGAGTTAGTTGAATGGGTTGCCGCATTTGCGGCTGCCATGGGGACTAAACGCCGATGCAGCAGTGCTAGTGGTTCCGACCTCTGATAGAAGAAGAAAGTTATGAAATTTTTGTTTAAGTGTTGAAATCATCGACGAAGATTAATTGATCGAGCACCCACTGTTGCAGATGGCTAGACCACTATGCTTCTAATGCATAGAGCTTGCGACGGCTAATGCCGGGGAATTTTGGAAAATTTGACGAAGTAACATGACCGTCGATGATTGGTGATGATTAGTTGATAGCATCGATGACACACAACTGATCGTGTTGCTGATGCGGCAAAAGTTGGTGACTATAGCGGAAGGAATTAGTGGAACAAAGCACCTCCATTGCGGATAGCTAGAGGACTATCCTCCCGACGGATAGAGCCTGCGACCGTTGACACCGCAGAGGAATATGTTTCGACAACCAACGCAGTAATGAAGGCTCAAAAAATTTTCTAAGGCATGAAATCATCGGCCATCAGAAGAAGATAGTGATTCGTGCACCTGCCATTGCGAAAGTTGAGAGTACTAGTATTCTGATGGGATAAGATCCGACTGCCAATGCTGATTAGGATATGCTTTAGTTCACCGATGCTTAGCAGATTGGGCTTCCGATTAGAAGAAGATTGAAGTTTATAAGCCACAGTTGTGGCTACTGATTGAAATAATCCATCGATGCCACGGTGTTAGTAAATAGTAGTGACGACAAGCAGTTGCTTGATTGGAAAAAAATAAGGGAGATGGAGCCAACGAATGCGGCAGAAGGACGAGGAAGACTCAAGAGAAAGGTTTCAATTTTTTTTCTAAGTCATGGAATCATCAGCCATAAGCGATGGTTAGTTGATGACATCGTCGATGAATAAGTGATTCCCTTGCTGATGAGCTATGTTAGGTAAGGTTTGTTGACCGAGCTTCCGTTGTTGTGGAGATCGAAAAGACTAACCACCCGATGAGGAGGGACTTCAAGCACCGATGTCATAGCTTCTAGGGGTTTCGATCGTCGATAAACTTATAGCTGTGGAAGACTCAAGGATATTGTTGGCCGCTATTGTGAAAAACTTGATGACTAACCGGCCGTCGTGTAGGGCACCCAACCATCGAGGTAGCGGTTAGCCTAGGCTATCGCCGATGAAATTCAGAGTGATAGTCTACTAAGGATCCGATATGGCAAACGAAACTAAACAATAGGTCACCGACGAAGCTCAGAACGATAGACGGTTATGGACTCAATACCGCGGAAAAAAATAGATCAACAGGTCATCGATAAAAAATGGGATAATAGACCCGATTGAAGAATTTTTTTGAAGAAGGCATCGAAAATCTGTTAGTGATTGGATCGCCGATCGAAAGCTCACTGCAGTTCGCCCACGAAAACGGTAGAAAGATCATTTTTTTCCATTGTGGCTGTTCAAATGACTATGCACTCAATGAACAGTTGATTTTCTCGTCAATATAGAGAGGGCGTTTAGTCGTTTTACCCATCGAAATGCCAAAAAGAAAAAAGCAAAAGACCACCGATGAATAGTCAACTTGCTCATCGATGAGCGCCAGAGAAATTTGTTGCTTAAATTGCCAAAGTATTGGAGTTGTAGATGGGATGAGACCTGATAGGGAGAAAAGAAAATTGGATTTTCCAGTAAAATTTCTAGTGGATTCTAGCTAAGTGTTTCAATGAATTTTCATGGAATTTTTCAGTAGTTTAGGGCTGAAAGGAAAGAAAATTCCAGGTGGCTGAAATTAACAATTCATACAAAAACATAGTTGAGTGTTTTGCCTAAATTTGATGAATGTCATCATTTTACAAGTGGTGTGGTTTTCACACCCGAGGTCAGAATGAAGCATGTGGATAGGCTTTGGAAAGCTTATCTAGTAGGGAACAAGGGAAACTCACCAGAATCTAAGTATGGAGTATTAAAATGCTAATGATGGCCTGAAAGAGAAAAGTGCTGCTGTCGAATGGCCAGATCCAGGAATTGCATGCCTAGAGGTAGCAAGACCATGAATTCAAACCAGCTGTTGTGTGGAAGAGGAGTTCCATACAAGGATGTGAGACTTGAAAAGGGAAGTTTCCTTAAACCCTATCTCGCTAATTATAACTACCTTTCCTAAGTTTTTGAGGGTATGCTTTGAATACATAGGATTTTGAGGATTATACATTTATAATGAACCTCTAATGATAGTTATTGCATTGGTGTTGGCATTAGTGGAAAAACCAATGACAACATGGATTTGGCTGAATATGTTGTTGAAGCGGAAAAATGTGACTAGCAACCCTCTGAAGAAAGGGATAAGGCAACAAGTCCATAATCAAAAGTTGGTGAAAAAATTCTGCAATCTCCTGCAAAGGACCAACCAAATTGGTAATGACAAGGGTGTAAGTAGGACCCATGAAGGCAAGAGTTTGAATATGACAAATTCCATGGAGTGGTAAAGGTAAGAGACCTCATACCATGTGGATATTTGAATATTATACTACATTCATATAGAAATGTGTCATGCCTATATATGTTGATTGAGCTTAGTAGCCCAAGGAAAGTAAGTACTGATGATCTTGATTATAGTAATGCATCCTATATGAAGTAGTCATGGTTAGGCCATGCATGGTATGTTGAATGCATAGTATTCCTAAATCAATGCAAGGTAGCATTGAATGGATATGCATTAAAATATTTTATGAATCTTGTAGCTATGCATTGAATGGATGCATATGAAAGGTGTGAGTGACTAATTGCATAAGTATAGGTGCAAATGTTGTGATGCATTGTATGAATGCATTGAGATAAGTGCATGTGATATTATGAATAACTAATGGCTGAAATGATGAATTGATGACAATTCAGGAACCATTTCAAAGGTTGTTATGAATGTAGGAAAGTAAGTGCATGAAGATGGTAGTCATGATCAATTGGCTTCCGTAAATGATCTATGAAAGAGCAAGGTGGTACGAATAATACGCTTGTGAAGTAAGGAGTATCTAAACATTTCATTTAAATTACATGAATGATGTGACTGTACCCTGTAATTTAAAGTATGATAATTATTGTGTGAAGTAAATGAGTTTTGATGTGATTAACAGCTGGAAATGTTTGAATTTTATAAATTCTAAAAATGCTTCAGTGATTGTTGTAGCAATGGAAAAAGTTACAGGCATCAAGACTTACCAAATGTTTGGCTGATTGAAGTTTAGGTTTTAGGTAGATTGTTTGGGATATGGAAAAATGGGTAAGACCATGACAAAGGCCAGAATATACCATGTGAAAGAGCCAAAACTCATGACAAGAGTCTCATGGTTGTGATAATAGTTTGTATGCATAATGAGTTGTAAATTTGAATTTGTAAATTTCAGATTTGAGAAATTGCTGACAACTACTAATCAATATTGGCTTGCATAGCATTGTGTTAGGAGGACGCATTGTAAGTGGATGTCCATGTTATGCTAGTAAGCATAAAATCATAATGGATATGATGGTGCTGCTCACAAGAGACCCACAATTGAGGATCACCTCATTTCCAAGAAAATCAATTTCTGTAGTAAACAAAGTTGCAATTCCTATTGAATTTAATTACTAATGTCATTTCCTTGGTTATGGACAATCAATTTGGATTGTATTATCAGATAATGATTGATTGTTTGGATATTTGGTGAATGTGCCAGGGGTACACACTATAGGAAGATCATGTGTGATGGCCTACAGGAGCTAAACTTCATGGGAAGGTTTTCCCTTATCTTGAAATGGGTTTCAAGGGAAACTCCATTGGACATTTTGGAAATGTCTCATCTGTACTACATGTTTGGTAAGCAACATGAGTGAGATGGTATATATTATGTCGGTAAGACATGTGTGGATATGAAATGTAAGAAGGATATGGGATGGAAAACTGAGGGACTATCAACTCAGAGAAGGGATCCCCCATTCCTCCTTAACGAAGGAATACTGCCTCGACAAATGGATAAGTCTTCTGTGACCCTAGCTAAGAATATGCATATTAGATTGTTAAAATTCCTTATGCGAAACATGTTTTGATTTTATTTCCATTAGGACCAATTTCTTGAGTATGAATAGGGCCTACATGATACACACCGGAAAAGGGTGCACACTTTTTCGATGTCAGATCATGAAGGGATTA
>LPNX010101552.1:884571-898484 GCA_001517045.1 Pseudotsuga menziesii | reverse complement strand
GGTTATGATGTTTTAAGCTCTTGTTCTAGAGATAAAACCGATGAGAATAAACTAAACATGTGAATCTATTCAATGTTTGAATATAGGTATCATTGGGAGTGAGGACTATGAGAACATCCTAGGGGTGCATGTGGACATATAACTGTCCCGAAGAGCTTAGAATGAGTGTTGATGAAAAAGGTGCTAGTGAGACTATGAAGGTCCTAGCAGCCAAGACAAACCATGTGGGTAGGCCCCATGGTTGAGAGGTTTGAAATAGACGAGAGACACTAAGTGTCATGATCAAGAGGGATTGGTCCAGCATTCATGATGAAGTGAAAGAGGCTGAGAGCATGAAAATCCATAGCAGTGGTGTGGGTTCCAGGATGGAACAAAACAAAGAGGAAAAAAAACTCTTGCTGCTCTCTCTTGCCTTTTAATTATATATATACTTATGCATTGTGAAAACAAAAGATTGTTGAATGCATGTATGACTGAAAATGGAATGTGTGTAATTTCTTAAAGTAAATTATGAATGCTGGAATGGTTAATTCCCTACCCAAGAATGGACACGAATGAGCTCATGTGCCTGTTGGGAAGGCATGAAAAATATGAAAGTGTCATTGATGAGGTTTGGACTATCATGCCAATTGAGCAATTAAATGACTGATATTAATGCCTATATTATGCTTGGACTAACAGAATTTCAATGATGCATTTCATAGGTGAGAAAGGTGAAATCCAATGGTGCACATTGATCATGGCAGCAGACCAAAAGTTGCTGGACTTGGCTGGAAGTCTCCTTCAAATGATTTCCAGGACCCAAGAGAATCTTGGAGAGATGCTCAAGATACAGAAAAGGCAGAATGAAATGAACCACCATATTTTGTAAGACTCTATTGGTTTGCAAAGGGAGGTGAAAAGCCTTCTGGGAGCAATCGACAAAGGAAAGGAAGGTGGATCAATGAGGGGACATTCATCCAAGCGATCCGTTAAGAAATGGTCCAGGAACGAAGACTCAAAGGAAATTGAGCAGGTAAAGATGAAGCAGCTAGTGAAATGCTGGGAACTCGGAGGACATCATTTATGCCGGTACTATCCAGCGATGGAACATAAAGAGGGCAGCAACCACAAAGTTCCTAGGCTTTGGGATAAACCAGAAGATGAGAACCAATAGGAGAAACTCATGGAAGCCGGGGGGCTTGGTCCTGAACGTTCAAAGTAAATAATTGAACATGGGGCAGATCTGCAAAAATTTTGAAATGTTGATGTGCAAATTGTATATGTATTCCTATGTATTGGAACACCGAGGACGCTATTATTCCAAGGGGGAGGGGATTGTAATACCCCGGTTTTGACCCCATTTGCATTAAAGGGTACATGATGTATATTTTGTAATTAATCATGGTGAGGAGCTAAAGGAAAAAGCCCCACCATCGATTTGGTTGTGTATGTTTCAGCAATAGGGATCGTTTCCGATGGTATATCGTGCTATCCGGCACATCATAGTATGCACATCAATTTAATTAAACCTACAACCAACTATGACAGTGCAATGTTAAATGAAAAGGGCATGATTCCTAAGGTTAAGGGGGGGCTTGTATAACCCATGGGGGCCATTGGGAGTTATCCATGTGTCACCACCCTGTTGTTCTATTGTTAGTTGGGGGAATCTACTTGCTGGAAGGGAAAACCACCACCATGCTCATGCCTGCACTCTCTCCATGATGTGCCTCTTGATGGCCTGCCCACTAACCGGATCGGGAGTTTGTTCATTTCCCTCACGCTGAGTGAAGCTAGAAGGGGGGCACAATTCATTGATGGGAGTTCACCATTCCTTCATACACCGCCTTATAAATCGGAGAAATGTTCTTCCTCTTGTTCAAATAGAAAGGAGTTTGTATCTTATACCATTGGTAGACTGTGCGGTGTTCTACTTACTCCACCATTGCCGATTGCGAAGGGGGCATTGGCTTCATCATTGGGAAGGGACCATTGTTGTCCAACGTTGCTAGTGTGTCTGGATTGTGGAGTGGTCTATTGTTTCATCATGACCCATGCTGTGGGTTCCTTCTGTGTGTTTCTTCCACATTTTGTTTTGGGCTGTGTCTTTTTCCCTTCACACACAGATTGAGGATCGGTTCCTTCCCCATCTGTAGACTGTGTATTATTTCATTTTTTCTGTAGGGGATTGGTTTATTGATTTATCCCTGTTTGGGTCGCTGCATGTGCAAACATCCTTTTTGGTTTTTGTTGTGTGTCTATGTTTTCCCTTATCCATGTTGGGAGTTTGGCTTCTTTCCCAATTGCGGACTGTGTAATGTTGCCATCATTTCATTGTGATATTGGGGCTGTTGTCTTCCCCTAGTTTTGGGTTGCTGTGTGTGCAAGTGCCTTCTTGGGTTGCTGCTGAGTTGTTTTGGCCATGCTAGGGCCAAGAACAACTATGAGTTATCTTGTGGACTTGAGCCGTGTTCATCCTTTTGTTTGGGGTTGTCACCCTGTTGTCTTCATCTTCTTCACAAAGTTGTGAACTATTTGTTTTACTGCGATATGCAGTGGTTGGTCTTCGAACTATTGAGAGTAGGATTAGAGGCTAGGTATGCTTGAGAAAACTGGTGTTTGAGGCCACCAGCTTAGCATTTAGCCTTTCCTAGCTCCTTGATGGCCTGACAAACCCTACTATGTGGGCTTGGTTGATTGGTGTACCTTATCTATGTGTAAGCCTGCTTTGACCCTTATTCCTTGAGGAATCATGCCCAGCTCGGGGGGGTAGTGTTGCTGAGATATTGATGAGCACACTGGCCTATGGTTGGGTGGAACATTGCAGTGACATAGCTGGTTGCGAGATGAGTTCTTATCAGATGAGTATTCTTGTCCACTTTACTTTTGCAATTATATTAACGGTTAATGATTGATGAACCCGTGGCATGCTTGAATGAATGTATGTTTTCTTCCACTATGTGTATGAAGGATTATGCATCTTAGTATGTATTATGTTTAATCATTTTACTTCAGCATTATATGCATGTTCATGTTCATGGGGATGTTTCTCGTATGTTTGGAGTTAGTAGTGTCCTCTTCGCCAGTCAGAGGGTCGGGGACATTACAGGTGGGTTGGTCAAATCAAGTAATAAATGCAGGTAGTTTGTTAGCTGGAGGTGCTTGTTGAAACAATGTACATTAATGGTTGATCAGACCGTTAGACGAGTAAGATTTCCAACGGATTTGGCGTCATTACTACTCGATTTATTTATAATGGTGATCGTAGATTTGGAAATGATGAGGTTGAATTGGAAATGGCTATAAAAAGCATGCAGGATGTGGAAGGATGGCATTGTTCAGTTGAGAGAGTAAAGTGTTGAGCAGAGTAAGAGTTGTAGAGTTGTGTTGAGACCTTTCAAGTGAGTTGTAAAGTAGAAGGTTGGAGTCATTGGGTGCATGGTAAGGTTTGGGGCAAGAAGCATGCCGATTGAACTCGACGCCATTGAGATTTCCAGTGAACAAGAGTCCCCCATATGGCCCACGGTTGTCGAAGAATAAATCATGAGCATGCCGATTGGCTCATCATCCATCCCCAAGAGAAAGTGGCAGGATCAGAAACCTAGTACCACATCGTCGCAAAAGTGGCAGACCCACAGTTCAGCAAGAGTGCAAGGAGAAGGAACTGCATAGACTGGACCATCAAGATCGGGAGCTTTCGAGTCCACGACACCTAGAGGTTTCTCTATTCATGATATTTTGGGGTATGTCACTGCTACACGTCCAGGAGCAAAGTTGAGGCAGCTGATAAAAATTCAGAAATATCCGTCGAAACTATCGTCGCTGCCGGAAGGGATGACATACTCGACCGACATCATCCTTGCCTTAATCAAGATGAAATTCAAATACCATGACTTTCTCTTACTCAAAGATGTCTGGGATGAGCCTTACAAGTCAGTCTTGATGGTGTCTGGTGTTCCAATTCAACGGATTCCTCAACCTTGGGCGAGTGTGTTAGACAAATCTGGATTGTTGGGGTTCATTAATGTGTCTCATTTTGGGTGACTGAATGAAGCCCATGTGTGTGTTAAGAAAAATTTTACTTGTTTTCATAGGGGGATGCTTTGGTTGAATATTCCCATCCCCATTATAGTAGACTTAATCGTGAGCATTACAGGCTTGCCGAAGTCCGAGGAAGATTCGGTGCAGTATATCCACGGAAGGGATATTAATACAATAGGTAGGGCCAATACGGTAGGCACAACCTACAGTGGGATGCCTACACCTACTGTATTGACAGCATTAACTCACAAGCGGTGCATATTGGTGCATGGATTCTGGTGAGTAAGGTTGTTCAGGGAAATCAACCAGTCCAATGTAACTCGGGTGTTGTTGCATGTGCCCAGAAGTGTGCTGAAGGCGTATAGATGAATTGGTCTTTATTCCTGCTTAATAAATTGCTCAAATATTCTCTTTCCGCTCAGGCTGGGTGGCCATTTTCATATAGTTGTCTCTTAATTCTTATTGTGCTAGTCACCTAGATGGAACCTAAAGACCACCAACCAATGGCGGTTGATGCGGTGAAAGGTGTACCGAGGCTCATGATATAAGAACTTATGGTGGGTTGACGAGCCCAGTTGATAGGTGGACTATTCCATTCAATTTTGGGTCTATTGGGAGGCACTGTAAGCTACGTGCAATGGCCAAGTATCAGCAGCTAATTGCTCTTGCCATTGGGCCCCATTCTATTTACGTTCAGGCATGGTGGGACCCCAACCAGAAGTGGCTACCTTTGGCTTACAAAGTCACGAAGGAAGAATTGGATGCTATTGTTGAAGATTGGTTGGCTGAATGGTGCAACCCAATGAAACAGGAGGAAATTTCTAAGGATCCGCCACCTGATGCCCTAGAAGAGCCTGCCTAGAAGGAGCTGAGTATTCATGACTCTGACAATGAGTCATCGACGGACCTTGAGGCTTAAGCACAATGCATGCGAGATAATAATTTCACCAAATAGTGCCAAGAATATGATGCAGGCAGTGGTATCAATTCAGGGATGGAGGACCAACTATAGTGGCTCATCAAAGTGGTGATTGACTCCTCTAAGGCTGCGGCAAAGGTGATCCACGAATCCAATCATGAATAATTTGGTGTGGTAAGAGATAGGTTAAATTCCATTTTTGATATTGTTTCTAGACAGACCTCCATGAGACCTATGATGCAGGACGTCCCGTCGATCATCACTGAGCCCTGGGCTAGGAACGTACAAATTTCCCCCAACTGTGATCAATGCGGGAAATGAGGAAGCACATTAGTTGCTGCGACCAATCCAGAGCTTGGCTTTGGATCTGAACAAGTTATTTTCTATGGAGTTGGTGGATTTGCAGCACGTTGCCACCTTGGAATTGGAGGACTAATAGAAAGAGCTGACTAAGGGACATGTCCAATCATAGAGCGTAGCTGAGAAGATGCAGAAAGAGGCAGAGGAGTTGCATCAGGTCTAGGTGCAGCTGGTGGAAGAAAAAGTGCGAGAAATAGATGCATTAAAGGCTACGTAGGCTGAGCTACAGCGAAAGGATGAGCTCTCAGCATATATTTGAGAGCATGGCCAACCTCACCCCAATCGATAAGGCCAAGTGATTGGGGAAAACTATTGTCCAGCTCCAGGGTACAAACCTAATGCTTAATGCCCTGGTACAACCTACGACACCACTGGAGCAGGTTCCTAAAAGGAAGGCTTCCATTGAAGAAATCGTGATTCAGTTCAAAACCATGGAGCAGGAGGCCAAGACAATTATGGAGGCGACAACATAGTTTTGGTAGAGAGTTGTCCAAGATGAGAAGCTTGATCAGTTGACAAAACAGGTGCAAGAATATGAAGTCCAATTGATGACGCTGAAGACGACACTACGGGCCATGTCGCTGATGGTGCATATCACTAGGTTCGAGGAATTGAAGGATCTTGAGCAAAGAGCCTCCCATACCCAAGAACGCCAATAAAAATGCCATGCTCAGCTAGATGAATTTCAAGAAGTTGGTGGACAGTTGGCTATTAAAGCAGTTGCCACACTGGAGGCGGTGCAAGAGAATCGACAGATGGTTAATGACAAGGAAAGAGAAGAGAAACCAGTGTAGTAGGCTTTGAATAATTGTCAGAGTGTTCCCACAAAGTCTAGCTTTAGGTTCATGAGATCATGTAGTAGTTCGAATATTTCAAGGCATGGATGTCGACATATACCCTATCAACCTGACGTGGCTCAAGGACGAGCCATAAGACTATGTTGGGGGCCTATTGGAATGGTTTTTGCTAAGTGAGTTGCATAGTGTTGTGGAAGCTACACAAGCTCACGCGGTACCGTGCAAGGCCAAATTAGTGCGATGGGAAGAAAAATAACTGTTTTGAATATTTAATAGACTATTTGACTAAGTTTTGTCACCATAGGTCATTAGCCATTAAAAGTTAGTTAGAAGTGGACCTTCAATGTAAAGGCGCAAGCCTATGTATAGAACTAGTGTTGCAATTGAATAGGGATCGATTGAACAACCTTACCTTCACTAGAGACATTTTTGAGATTTAGTGTGATCTGTCTATGGTTTGGGATAATTTTATGTTGTATCTATGATTTATCTGGGTTTTTCCTGATGTATTCAGCCTCCTGTTGTGGAGAAGACTTCTCCATTTTGGATCCTTTGCACATAGTTAATATGATATGACAGTTGTTGCACAAATATTATCTTTTATTCCTGATGCAATCGAATCTGTTATGATGCTGCGATCTATTTTTTTATGATGTCACTGTGATCTATTCCATTTCTGCTATATTGATGTTGAATGCGATATGTTTTAAAGTCTGTTACATTCCTTTGCATTATGACTTGAGATGTTTTATAAATGATGTTGTTGTGCTGGAGATACTGTGACAAATGTATGATGCAATCTGTAGTTGTGGAAATGAATCTATAGTTATGGATCCAAAGGATATGTTGTCTCCCCATTGGGTCCCATGTCCTCTGTCCTCACTATCGGAAACTTAGTTCCGACAGCTCTCCCTTGAACATCTCAGGTGAGAATTTTTCCACTCTACAGATGTTGTTGGATAGGGTAAAACCTGTCTGGGCTAGTGCTGAGGGAGATCACGTTGGTTAGGCATTGACAGAGTGAGAACCCCTGTCGAAAAGGATTTGTTGGTGGTTTTCACCAATAGGGACACATGGCTCCTTTAAAGGATGTACTTGGAGTACATAGTTCTTAGAAGGATGTAATTGGGGTGCATAGATTCTTGGATGGATGCATTCGGGATACATGGCTCTTCAGTGGGATGTACTTGGGTACATAGCTTCTCCCCCTGGCCATATAGGCATCAATATGCATCATTGGGGATGCCCAAGTGTAATAAATATGGCTAGACTTCTTTCCACACCCATTCACAATGCATAAGGGGACTACCATGAGAGTGGGGGCTTCATGAAGAGAACAACCCTAGGTATTATGGTGTTCGGAAAGGAAGTGCCTAAGCTTGGTGAGTACTTGGAGGAGTTGTTAGGCCCTTAAGCCATAGCTTCCATTGAGTACCCAAAGAGATGGTAGGCTCTGGAGCAGAGCTGCCATGGAGAACCCAAAGAGGTGTTAGGCTCTGAAGCAGGCTGCAAGGCTTCCGGATCTCGGTTGGGAGATGCTTATGCAGATAAGTATTTGGTTTACTTAGAAATTTTTTGTTGATTTTCTATAAATACACATGTGCATATGATTTAGCTATAATTTTGAAAATCTTGTTAAAGAATGAATCCTATATGAATCTGACATGAGAATTAATTCATCATGGTGTCCGGAAAGGAAGCACCTGAACTTAGTGAGAACCTAGAGGAGGTGCTAGGATCTTAATCCATAATTTCCATTGAGCACCCAGAGAGGTGTTAGGCTCTGGAGAAAGGCTATCAGATCTTGGTTGAGAAGTATTTTCATAGGTGATATGAGGCTTGTAACATATTGGTTACCTTTCAATGCAAACCTTAGAGAGCATAGGAAGGAGTGGGTACACTCAAAGGAATGTATAGCAGAGAAGAGGTACCATCCTTGTGTGGGGTGTGGAGGTCTTGTGGGTTCCATGGTTGTATAAAGGCAAAGCCGGATACCTTTGGAGCCAAAAGAAGATACTTATGCATATAAGTATTTGGTTTACTTGGAAACTTCTTGTCGATTTTATGTAATTATACATGTGCACGCGATTCAGCTATGATTTTTAAAATCTTGTTATGGAATGAATCCTATGAGATTGAATCTGACATGAAAATTGACTCATTGCTTGGGGCTTGAGCATAGGTATTGCTAGTTTCCAAATACATTGGAAATGTTCCAAGCTGAGGAGAAGGATTCTCCAAGATCCAGAAAGAGACTTTGTAGTGTGTACTAATGCATGCAATCAAGGACTTGGAGGAGTTTTGATGAAATACAACCATGTAGTGGAACCCAAGGAATAGTTCCATATCATTCCATTCAATAGGTGAAGGTGCAGCGCTAGCACCATGGTCCTAATGAGGCTACATGGGAGCTAGAGGATTCCATGTGATTGGCACATCCAATTTTGTTCAATTTTGTAAAGCACCAAGGACAGTGCTAATGAAGGGGGAGGGGAATGTAACACCCCAATTTTGACCCCAAGGGGAAGGGGAATGTGTGCCTCAGTTTTGACCCCATGGTATTGAATTGTACATGATGTGTATATTGTATTCATATCATAGCATGGAGCTCAAGGATAAGGCCCTGCCATTGATCTGGTGTTTTGTGTATGGGTGATCAAGTTTGGTGCCTATGGTTAAGTGTTGGTCAAGCAAAACATATTTCAGAATGTCATGTAAATACACAATTAATAAAATACTAGAGCTAGCTATGAACTGCAACGTGAAAGAGATGGGGGCATGATTTCACAAGGAATAGGGAGGGAGTTAGCCGTCTACCCTGGTTCGTCTCGTGTTCTTTCTTGTTCAATTTTCTTGTAGGAAATTGGTTGAGGTAGTTAATGCCTTGGGCAGAGCAAGACATGGTAGTCAGATTTCATGTCTCAGAAAGCCTGTAAGCCTGTAGTCCACAGGAGCCATATTCTTGCCTTTGAAGCAAGTAACCATGGGAATGTGTGCCCAGTTGGTCATCCTTTTCTTAACTGAACATTGTGGTCATTTGATCACCCCATGTTTGCTCTCATTCATGCAAGGAGTGGGTTGTTCATTATCCTGAGTCATAGAAGGAGCTGTGCTGCTACTCTGTGTGACATAGTGTGTGAAACCATGGTTGTGGTGTTACAATGTTTCTCTATGTTACAAAGTGGTATGAGACCCTAGTGGCTTTTTCTACATTGTTTAACCCTGTGTTGCTACTTGTTTGGAAATTTTTATCCTTTGTCGAGAACTTGGTGGGTGTGTCAAAGTGTTATCCTAAGATAGATTGTGGTGTAGAGTGGTAGGAGACCATGTTTCTCTGTGTTACATAGTTGATCCTTGTACTTATGTTACCCTATGGTTTGTTGTGATATGCACCCTGGTTTGGGTCTGAATTGTATACAAGACTTAGGGATGGAAGAGATGCTGAATGAGATTGTTAAAACCTAGTGTAGAGAGGAACCTCAGCTAAAAATATAAGAGTGGATGGTGAATATTCTACACACCCTAAAGAGCACTGGAAGGGAAGGGATAGCCCAAAGAATTGTGTAGCAGATAAAAGGATTCTTCCTTGTGTTGGGTGTGTAGGTATTGTGGATGCTAGGCCAGATAGATCTTGTGGAGGTATCCCTAGCTCTTGAATGAGCCACTAGCTTAGCCATTCTTCCTGTCCATTTCCTAATAACCTGAGAAAACCAATGGTAGTTGGCTTGGATGTGTCTTGTTGTACATTTTATCCATGTGTGTAACCCTTGGATGGACAACCTAGTAAGCCCAACTATATGCTAGATTGGATGAGTAAGCCCCAGAAACCCCTCTATTAGTTGGCTTGGCTGGTCCCTAATGTGAATGTTTGCTTGACTTTATGCAGTATGAGAAACCCAACTATTATTTGGATTGTTTCCTGTAGCCCGATAAGTCCAATTGTGTATTGGTTTGGCTAGATAGTCCGAGAAAGCAAAATGTAGGTTGGATTGACTGTGTTTGATGTGTCCTATCTATTTGTGAGTCTCTTGTTTCCTAGTTCCTTGTGGAAGTCATGCCCAGCTCAGGGGTGGCAGTTTTCTTGCGATATTAATGAACACAACTGGCCTATGGTTGGGTGGAACGTTGCAGCAACATAGCTAGTTGTGGGGCAACTTCATATTCAAAGATAAGTATCTATGTTATTCATGTTTATGCTATGTATTTGGCTATGAATGAATTGAATATGATGATGAATTCTTATTAATGATTCAATAGATTTTATTGTTGATTATATGTTTCTGCATTTGAATTTTTTTATGCCTTGTATTCTCAATGCATTTTTATTATGATCATGGAGGTTAGAATCTTGGTTAACAGAGTTAGAATGCATCTGACTAAGTGTTTCCTCACCCTGGAATCCACTTGCAAAAGGCAGAATTCAGGAGGTGAAAGAGAGAAAATGAAGCAAGGAAAAATGTGGTTTTCCACACCCCGAAATCCACCTATGGAAGGGCAGAATGCGGGAAGCGAAAAAATGGATGAAAGTTCCAAGGAAGCGTTGGAATTATAGTTTCAGAGGTCAGAAAGGTGGAAATCGACAATCGACAAAGCAAAAAATTCCAAGGTAAAAATTTGATTTTCTGATTTTTGAGTTCCGAGCGGAAGGAGGAAAAGCAGAAGTCGGAAGTGAAGAGAAAGATTAAGGTCGAAAGTTGAGTTTCTGACTTCTGAGTTTCGGGAGAAAGGCATAAAAGTGATACAATGTTTCCCACGAACATTGGTTCTCCGATTTTTGAGTTTTTGGCAAAAGGAGGAAAGGTGGTCGAAGGATTTCATCGAACATTGGTTCTCTGATTTCCATGTTTTGGGTGGAAGGTGGAAAGGTGGTCAAAGGATTTCGTCGTGTTTGTGTGTTTCCTATTTCCGAGTACTGGGTGTAAGGAGAAAAGGTGGAAGGGTGGAAGGTTAATGTTTCCATCATGTTTTGAGTTCCAACTTTTGAGTTCTGGGCAGAAAGTAGAAAGGCAAAAGGGTGGAAGGTTAATGTTTTCATCGTGCTTTGAGTTCTGACTTCTGAGTTATGGGTGAAAGGCAGAAAGGAAGAAGGGCAGAAGGTTAATATTTCCATCATGTTTTGTGTTCTGATTTCTGAGTTCCATATGGAATAAGGAGGAAGGAGAAAGTGACAGGTTCAGTGCAGAAGAGGTTTTCTAGTCACATCATGGATCTGTCAAGTGTGGAACGAATATTACAATGGTTTCTATGCTCAATATTGAATTTTGAAGAGTGTGTTATCGTCCATGCCCTCTGTTTCAAAGAATAACAAAGGTTCTTGAAGCAAATTTTTTAAATTATCCGCATTATGGGGTATGGGGACATGACATTGGGTGTTGGATATACAGATCAATTGAGAGTTTTGGCTAGTTTACAATGAATGAAATTATGAGTACTACTGCAATCAATAAACATTTCTAACTTTTTTTTTTATATACCCTTTGATCTTGAGAGTTTGGGGATTTCTAATTTAAGCCAATGCATGACAATATATGGTTTGATTAATATCTTTGGGAACAATCTCTTCTATTTCTTCAGCTTGATATGGTTCATGTTATTTTGTTTATTCTTCTTCATAATATATGTAGAATAATTTCTTCTCACAACACTTATGTCCCTTCTTGTACTTGCTATCAGAATTAAATCATAAACATTTTTCTCTTATTTCATCCAGTTGTTGGGGTGTCAAACTTTGAGGTGTGTTATAAGAAGGAACATTATTCTTTCTATATTTTTAAGAAGTGGTTATTTTATTATCCATCACCTTATTTTTACTTCAACCTTCCTTTCCATTATGAAATCCTTCTCTAATGATGTTGGCTCAAATAGGAGCACATAATGTTGTATGTTATCCTTAAAGGTTCCAATAAATATATCCAATAATTTATCATCTGGTATGCCATCTACGTTGAGATTCAACTTTTGAAATTGTTTGATGTGCTCGCTTACTAGACCTTTTTTCCATACATTTATCAATTGTGTAAATAACAAATTTCTCTTAAAATAATCATGGTATGATATCAAATCATTTGTAAAAATGGACCAAGAGATAATGGAGTTCTTTTTTCATTTAGAAATCCATTGGTACCACACAAACTATTCATGATGTAAATATAAATATGCAATAGGAACCTTTTGGAGATTTAGCACCTAGTGTATATCAAAGAATTTTTCCATTTGGAATATCCATGTTATGGGGTCCTTTCCATCAATTTTTGTCATGTCAATCATGGGGAGTTGGATATACCTTGGGGATCATCCTAGGTTACTTCCATTATTAGAATCAATTTCTCTTGGAATATTCTTATTAATGGAAGGTTGATCAACATGGAAACTATCTTTATCTTCTTGATTACCTCAGGACACATCACCACTTGTGGGGATATTTTCCTTTGAATTTTGTATGATATTAGAAATCCATGTCATATTTTCATCCACCTTATTATTTATATGTCCCATAATTTTATCCTCTAGAGAGACTATCTTTTATTTCTTACATGACTATACCAAGGTTTTAGGACTTCATTGAAACACATATCTAGAAGTGGACCTACGATTATAAATGTCACCTCCCTAGTTGGAGTCAGTGCACCTGGCTAGTAATTATGTATTGCAACAATAATTAATACCAAACTAGCAAGTTACCTTAATATAGAAAATAATTATGTTCATAGGTTTCTAGTGGATTTATCGAGGATCCTGTATAAACTGGAAGACCACACTAACAACATAGGAGAGATATGGTCAACTATGAGTTAATTAAATCAATATACCAATCAACTGTTGATAAAGCAACATCGAATCATGGAGAGTCACCGTATTTCGACATTTTACACCCGACTGATAAGGTGTAGGACAAGACTTATAATCATCCATATTGAATTGTTTCAAAATATACAAAGAATATTTTTTTTTTAAAAGAAATATACCTTCATCCATTTGCAAAATTTGAATGCCCATAAAGAAATGCAATACACCAATATCAACCATTTCAAAGGTATCTATGAGTTATTTATTCAAAATGAAAAATAGATTGACATTATTTCCAGTTATAACTAGATCATCAACATACAATACCACAATAAAAGTATCACCGTGAACATGTAATACATAAATACTATGATCAAATTCACAATGTTTGAAACCAAGATTGATAAAGAAATGATCAAATTCATAATGTTATAGTTGATTTTACCACACTTGGTAGATCACATATTTATGGCCTTCCATGTCCCTTTGCAAACTCTTTGGATCCCCTTTTCCCATATTATACTTTGATGTTCCAATAAAGTCCCAAAAAAAACACTTGTTTATGTGTATATGTGGCGTTTAAATCTATACTTGCGTGTATACGCTGCTTTTGATCCAAACCCCGTGTACATCGAGAAATGTGCATAAAGCCAAATTTTTTTGGAGTTTTCATCATAGATTCCCAAATAACTTGACTCTTGGCCTTCCATATGCCTTGAGAATGCTCAGATTCGACCCTTCATTTCCTATTTGGAGTGCTATATATTCAGCCTCTTGGATACATTGAAGGAGGAGAAATTGGAGAGAAAGGAAACTATAGTCCATTGTTGCCTCACTTGTTTATGCTTTAGTCTGCATCCCTTTGTCCCTTTGGAGCACACAATGTTGCTCTTTCCAAGCTTTCCTTTGCTTTGTAATATTTCCATTGAGAGATGGAGGATTGAAGTGGTGGAGGCCCAGGCAGAGGAATCGGTTCCTCGTGTTCGAAGAAGTGCTGACAGAGGTTGTCACTATTGTATCAATGTTTC